>JAPKLX010002532.1:0-12795 GCA_026898415.1 Leonotis leonurus | reverse complement strand
AAACAGTCAAGTAAACTGAAAAGTTTGCATTTGGTGTATTCCCCCCCATACACCAAACCTTGCTCTTTCGGGACCAACAATTTACATTTGTTTGAGTTGCGTTATATTTAGTGCAAGTTGTTAACATGTTACCTGCATTGGTTTTTCTTCCGAAATGCATTGTATAACATATTGTTATGCATCATTTTATAATGTTGTGTATATTGTGTTAATAATAAGTTCAATGCATTTATGTATAATGTATGATGCACAATTCTGTTTATTCTTATTCATTATTTATATTATATAAATGACTGAGTACTTTGTTTCATGTTAACATAGAGAGAGCGAAGGCGCGACACGACGTCATTTCCAAACAATCAATAGATCCTGCACGTGAAAGGGTTGATGGAAGACCATCTAATGTTAAACAGAAACAATAAAAATTTGCTTGATACTTACTTATTAGTACAATATGTTACATCAAAAGAGACAACATCACCAAACGCATTGTAATTGCTTTTAGCATGCTCGTCTGCCCAAAACAAACTTGTAAGTTTTTCACTTCCATCCACAAAATATTCGAATGTGAAACCGGGGCACACCTCTCTTTGCTTGTGCAGTTTATCCAGAATGATCCAAGCATCAACACTAATCACGAAAGCACGAAGATCACGATTGAAAATTTTAAAATCCAACAGATTGCATCCAACATCGTCATAATTACCAACCAACTCTCTAAAAAGACAGAAAGAACGCATAGGTCCTATATTCACCATTACACAATTTAATATAAAATTTTGATGCAATATCAAACTTTTTGTGCATCTTCATAAACCTTTTGTAGTCAGTACATATAAGATCGTGATTATGTGCCTCCACAAAAACTTTCACACGATAGCCATCTGCACCATTCAGAATGAGTATAACTCTCGCCCTGCAGTTTGTACGACTACACAATCTACGTCTTTTTCTATCATTTTCATCTAAACGGTCAACGTTTTTTTAAACCTTCACGATTGCACAACACATATCTGGACAAAATTGTACCATCTTTAGCTCTTGTCATGGTACCCTGCCGGATGTCAAACCCGCAAATCGCAGCATAGTTTTTATAAAACTGAATACCCTCCTCTAAGTTTGAGAAAACTTAGCCTACTTCAGGTTTCAAGTTATCCTCACATTTAGGTATGTAAATATCTCCTTCGACTGAAATATAACACTCTTCCGTACCTTAAAATAATAATGAAAAACCAACATAACAAAACATTCAAATCTTCTAAAAATACAGGTGCAATCATAACATATTAACAGTGCATTTAATAATTAAATACAATGCATTTGCATATATATTTGTAACTCAATTACATACATATTGTATGCAATTAACTGACTGTTGAAACAATGCATATAGACAAATAAACTGATGCATTTTTTCACATTATACTATGCATAAAACATAAAAACATAAATAATTGTAATTAATTCACGTAAATTAATTACGTATTATGTCCTTACCATGAAAACGTCAAACCTATCAAAACCCATAATGAGATTGAGGAACAAATTCATACCAAACTCGAATAATAAATCGTACCGTTTAATATGCATACTAAAACGCCAAATACTCATATTAAACGCCAAGTAACTGTTTTGATTTATATTGAAAAATCATAATGAATAACACTACAACAAAACGACAATGCATAACCTACTACTGATGATGCATAATATCGAATATAACAGTTCACATTTGTCTATAATCGTAATTCACGATACACGCATACCTTCGAACTGTTCTTCTAACATGTTCATTGACTGAAACACGATAATTACCAAAAACTCGAATTTGTTTTTGTTTAAACTTCAGTAAAAAAAACCCACAACACGTTCCAAACGTTAAATCTCCACTTTACTTCTCAAATCTCATAGTTATGGAAACTAAATAACCACTATTATTAATTTAACGCCAGTTATGTTATTACTCCCTTAAATTTCTAATATCATGCAACAATTAAAACACACGGTTGTTCTCTCTTACATCTAAATTACTTAAATGTCCATAATCTTCAAAAAATATCCGATTATAATGGTTTAAAAATTAATAAATGATTCTATAAATATAACCGTCCGATCAAAAAGATGAATGACTGTGATTCTTTCCTATTTCCTACTTTAAAAACACTTTTTATACGATCTATATCATATAAATATATATATAGTATGTATGCATGTACTTCTATATTTACATACTAGAATATATACAAAGATTTGAGTTGTAGGATAGTTTCAAGCAAAGATTGAAATGACAATACACATACAAAATATAGACAAAATATACTACTAATTCCTACATCTATGTTTAATCATTAGAATTGGAGAGAGATTTGTTAGGAAAAGAAAATAATCATTCTTTCCCTACCAAACGTCACCTTCCCCATTGAAGCTCAAAAGATACACCATAATCTAACTCTTTTGCATTCTCACTTCTTTCTCTTCCCCACTCTTGCTGCAACTTTCATCCATTACCTCACCATTGAAGCTCAAAGCTAAAGCTTCAACCAAACCATCACCTTCTACCCAACCATCACTTTCACCGAGCACCAAACTATACCTCCATCCTTCTACCACACCTAAAAACTTCACCTCCCTATCCAAGCTGCTAAGATAGGAAGAGGAATTGTCCTCCATCATCCATTAATCCAAGCTAAAGAATGGGAGTAGTGTAACTTGAGGTATACTTTGCCCACCAACTTGTATTCTTGAGTTTGAGCTATAAAACCCATATACCTTTTCCCCCTTGGCTTAGGATGAATCGTATATGTTTTCTAGACATTTTTCTATAATAAAGTTCAAATATTTAAGGTTTCATGACTAGAAACACGAAAGAAAAGAAGTAGAATTTGAGAATCTGCCAATGATTTTTCGATATAAGCCTCTGCAGTTTCATTTGGTATTTTAAAAATGTACGTGAAGTAGCTCTCTCAACTGTGAAAATCTGAAAATATAGCACGTGCCCTTGTTTTTAGATAACTTATGCAGCTTGTTTCGACATGATATACTTATTCTTTTATGATGAAAATTTTTGTGGAAATATTGCTATGTGAATATTAATACTGTTAATTTTAATACATTTATATAATGTTTGTGATTTTTGAAAAATACTTGAAGATGACTGTTTGAAGTAAACACATTTGTAAATGGTGACAATTTGTATCCTCATTTCATGTGGTTTTAGAAGGTTTAATTTATGTTTCAAATTTTTTGGTAATATTAGGATATGTATAGAGTAATCATACCAAGGTTTAGGGAAAACTAAGTTCGTTTGATATTTTTAATAAATCCCCTAAAAAGTTGTATGAATCTGAAATGTTTTTCTCACATAGCTTAACTAATTGTCTCCGTTCATGACATTTTATTAATCTTCTCTGGTTGAACTTTTTACAGAACCTCCTTTACTATACATGTACCATATCTGTAAGTTTTCAACACTTTCAAACAACTCCAGGCCCAATTTTGAATTCAGCTCTTCTAGGCTCGGTTTGGATTCAATTTCGATACGGAGATGAATAATCAAGAAGATGGAGAATTTTATTTTAAATTCCTTAGATTTAAGAATTAGTTAACATTTTATCCTATTTTGGATACTTAAAAGTTAACACCTCGTACTGACTTGGGTCAGTTCGTAGGCTATTCCAGAGAGAAGAAAGGGTGGGAGTTTTATTGTCTCTGATATTGAAAGGTCGTAATTAACACCCACGCTCGATTTCTAGAAGAAGACAATGTTAACAACCACAAGTCTAGAAGTGAGATAGTTCTCGAGGAAATGAGAACTATAGCTTGTCCAAATTCACAAGAAAACAACCACCACCACCACCAACCCAAACACTTGTACCACCTGTAGTGGATCCTCATCGTAGTGGGAGGGGTGTTCGCCAACCCGACCGATTCATTGGAGTGGGAGAGGCACACATGGCGAAAAGGGAACTCTTGGCATGGTGAAACCGCCTTTGTGCATGATTATACCATCGATGCCCCTTTCTCTAAGTGAGTCAACACCTCAAAGTCAGGATCCCTTGAATAAAAAGAGACATCGGGTCGTGTAAAGTCATTCTAAAAGCTAATACGGTAAGGTGAAATTCTTAGATTATGAGTTATTAGGAAGATCTCTGGGAAACAAAAACCCCGAGAATTCACTCAAAGCTCGGAAACCTTCCCACAAACTAACCGAATGAAACTAAAAGCTATGACTTTACTCTTCTTTTAGAAGTCAATGGACTTTTCAGAAGAATCTGGAAAGGAAGATAAACCAGGAAATTATCCGGAAACGGATAATAATTGAGTAGATTCGACTAAGAATACTACTAAAGTTATTCCCGAGGAAACAAACAAACAAGAGAAATAACTACTCTTGAAAGGGATGAAAAACTTCCTTTTTCTTCTTATGTTATGAACTAATTCCCCAAAATTGATAATAAATGAGGAGCCGAAGGCGAAAGCGACTGATACTGAGCTTTTTTCCTCATTGACTGATAATGGCGGAGCTCTTGACTGATAATAACTGAGGAGATTCCACTAACAAAGAAATAAGGAAAGCTCAGGCTGGCAATCAACAAGGGATTCCCTAAAAATTCAATAAGAAAGGAAAAGAACAACTACTCTTGAGAAAGCGAAAAACAATGAAAATGATTTACCTAGTAGACCAAAGCTAACAAGGGAAGCTGCTCTCGGGAAAGCACCATCATTCTCACTCCACTTTAATCTACTTTGAATGAGCGAATTACCATAATATTTACATTACTATATATCTATATAAGTCAAGGATATACTTCTTCTAAGGAATTTCCCTATGAAGACAAAGAGGCATACTGGCTTTGAGAATAGAAGAGTGCCCGGTTAATTTGTTCTATTTCGAGTGCCTGGTGAATCTCTTCTTATGGAGTGAGCCTCTTCGCTTTCCTGCTAATCTTCAATGCGAGGAAGAAAACTCAGCGAATAACACTATAGGCAAAGGTCGAGTCAATTCTAATCAAAACTAGTAGCACAACTTAGCCAAAGGAACAAAAGAACAAGAAAATGATGCTACTTTATTACGATTACGAGGAAAAGTAAATCAAAGCTGACTTTCTTCTAAACTAGAGAAATAACCGCTTTTTAGACACCTTTTCAAGCTCAGAATCTATCGAAAGCTTCCCAGTTTAAAACTAGAACTTCTATTTGCTTTCCTGTCCTTGACCTTGTGGCTAAGCCTTAAGGCCTATCAACTTCGGATCTAAACCGAGATGCTTTTGAGAGGACGCGATAATTAGTATTTTTATATGCCCTTTCCTACTTAGTTGGATACTCGGACTAATACCCATATTGATGAGTTGAGGATGTACCTGAGGTCAGAGACCACTGTGTTCGCGCCGGTGGGTACCCATTTTTTCTAGTTGAATTTTTTGCATGCTTTCCTCATACGGCTTTCGGGCTCATAAGGGGGATTTAGCTAACCCCCTCTCTTTTATGTTCAGGTAAGAGAGATGACTGAGACCGGAAGAAAGGGAGTTGGAAAAGGCGACATTAAATGAAAAAGGATACTCTCCAAAAGGGGATGGAGTAAGGGATAACATTCGATTGGGACAAGCAAGTATGGGATGTTCTTTCTATAGAGTGATAAACGGTGGTTTCTTACCTTTCCAACCTTGGAAACAACCAACAACAAATAAACCACCTCCTCCAACACCACCGCCATTAAAGAAACCTACTCATCCGCCTCCACCGCCTAAAGGTCTTGGTTAACAAGAAAGGTAACCGGAAAGTAACATAGTGAGGTATTCATATCCTAGAAGTATGCCACCTATCGATATAGAATCAGAGGAAGTGGGGAAAGCAAAGGAGGTTGCATGTATGCAGTAAGGCTTCGACTTGTTACGTGAGCTATCAACGATGAGCTTGCAGTGATTGGAGTATGGTATCAATGATGGGTGACAAGTTTTGCACTGTTTCCGTCGATACAAGTTTACGTAAGAGAACTCAAACTATAGTTTCTCGCCTGAACATGGCAGTTAGCTGCTGGACTGGAAAGAGTTGGTACACATAAAGAAACTTCTTCGACTTTCTGAGAAGTCATTCTAGTCTATCTTTGGTATGGAGCTTCATCGTATAGCGTACCCCTTTTTCAATAAATAAGCCCCGCTTCTCTAACCCCTAACCTTAAGGGGTGCCCTCTCTTATAAGGAAGCAAATGAAAGAATCTCCATTTTATGACATATCTGGTTCAATGGCTCTTCTCAACTAACGAGTGGCATACAAGAGGCGATAGTGGCTTTGGTAAGCATTCCTTTTATCAGTCTAGCACTCTAGTCTTTATGGCGCAATTAGTTAATCAATTGGAGAATGGATCCAGCTCGTGACAAAACAAAGGAAGGCGAGGTACTCATGTGTGATCACGGATTCCACAGTAGCAGTAGTTCTAGATCTAGATTAGGAGCACGGGAGCTCACTCCCTTAATGAGTCTATCCTGCTTAAGGCCAACTTCTTCAGTCTCCAGGCACTGATGCTTACTTGCGGTCGCATGTTCATTAACTTCTCTCAAAGTAATCATGCCTTTCTTGGGTCTTTTATGCCCCCATAATACATATGGGATATGGGGGAGCATCTTATCAGCTACAGACACTGTGATCGCATGCATAGCCCCATCAGACAAAAAAAAGAAGATGAAATGACTTCTTACTCGCCACATCCTCCTGTTAGGGTTTGTATACCTCAAAGCATGCTTATGCTTGGACGATGTATCAAATATGATTTTAATTCCATTTTAATGAGAATAAATGTTTCTATCATTGGTTTGTTATATATTATTCTTATATATTTAATTACAAACAAGTCCATTTATTACAATTGTAGAATGTGTGGTAGATCAATAATCACAGAAAGTAGCACAGTCGGCTCCTCTGTAATATAGAGTCACAGTCTAGATAAACTTGGACAGTTTAGTCGGTAAAGGCTGCGATATCATTTGATGTGAGAGCTGACCTTAGCCCGCAGAATGATGTTGGTATGTATAAGCGGACACACATGCTTTGCGTATATATATTAAGAGGTTTCATAGTGAGATAAGTTATAACGTGCTGATACTTAGAACGAGGTCTCGGAAATTAATTCATTTCTTAATCTGTGACAATGACATTAATATAGGCTCGACAAAAAAAAAGTATCATAGTACGTCGTCCTTACATGAAATTGAACTTTCATGCTAGTTCTTGCTCCAGCATAAAAGTAGATCTATTACGACCAGCGCAATTTTTCGTATTTTGTTTTATTCTTCCTCTTGCACTGCACTGAGTTACTTATGTTTGAGGCTGACTCCGGCCCCGCATGAAGGTGACAGGATTCGAACCTATGGCCCTCTGTACCCAAAATAGATGTGCTGACCAGACTGCACTACACTTCGTCTCACCACCCCGGAGCATATAGATCCATGAAGACTCAAACCGAACTCGCCCACCCTTTTGGGCACAGGGATGCTAGAACCAATCCGAATAATCGACCAATTTTTTATTCCATTTCAATCTATTTTGCCCTCTCACTATTGTGTTCCTATAAAACGAATAGAAAATTCGGATCAGGTTATTCTCTCCTTCTTGTCTAACCTAATAAGAACTAAAATAAAGGAGCTTTATCTTATATTCTGGAACGAAGTCTATTCAGGCAGATAGAATCATTTAGTATTGTGTGACAACTTCCTTTTAAAATAAAGCAATTTCAAAACAAAATAGAATAAAAATCAAAGGCTTAGTTTGAGTTTTGACTCTAGCTGCAACCTATCTCATATTGGGGAGACGACCAAACTATAAATTTCATAAGAGAATAAATCTCTGACGCCTAAAACTCTCATACCTAGTCCAGTGGAGTTGCCTTTTACACTAGAAGAACCACTTCCTCCATAGGAGGTTAAGCCGTTAGCTCCACCTATTATACCATATATATTTGGATCCACCTCTTATCCCAAATAGCATAAGGAGAAACTGCCTGTATAAAAGGTATGTACTCCTTAATATAGGTGGAGATGGAAACCATTCGTTGTAGGTTTCAATTATTGATTGCCAGTTCTTATTAGAACGATATATGGAGGCGAAATTAGTTGATGAGGGGTATAGCCGTAATTCCATTATTGCGAACGCGAACCTGCGAGAAATCCGTGGGATTATAAGTTTTCCGCGTGGGAGGCTTTTGAGTAAACATACCCTTTCATCATCATTTCATAGATGAATTACACCTATTTTCACATCTAGGATTTACGTATACAACATATACCAATGTTAAGAGGGAATTTCTTATTAGTTAGGTTAAATATTTCGATTCCAAAAGAGATCAAAAAGAAAAATGGGGTTGCTCTATATAATATATATGAAAGAGTATACAATAATGATGTATTTGGTAAATCAAATACCATGGTCTAATAATCAAACATTCTGATTAGTTGATAATATTAGTATTTAGTATTGTATTAGTTGGGAAGTTTGTGAAAGATTCCTAGGAAAAGTTTCATTAACGCCCAATTCATTCGTGTCGAGTAGATCTTGTTGTTGTCAGAATTCTTAATTCATGAGTCGTAGGGAGGGATTTATGTCACCACAAACAGAGACTAAAGCAAGTGTTGGATTCAAAGCGGGTTTTAAAGAGTACAAATTGCCTTATTATACTCCTGATATCTTGGCAGCATTCCGAGTAACTCCTCAACCTGGAGTTTTGCTTGAAGAAGTAGGGAGTAGCTGCCAAATCTTCTACTGATACATGGACAACTGTGTGGACCTGTGGACTTACCAACCTTGATCGTTACAACGGGTGATGCTACAACATTGAGCCCGTTCTTGGAGAAAAAGATCAATATATTTGTTATGTAGCTTACCCTTTAGACCTTTTTGAAGAAGGTTATGTTACTAACATGTTTACTTCCATTGTAGGAAATATATTTAGATTCAAAGCCCTACGTGCTCTACGTCTGGAAGATATGTGAATTCCTCCTGCTTATATTAAAACTTTTCAAGGCCCGCCTCATGGGATCCAAGTTGAGAGGGATAAATTGAACAAGTACGGTCGTCCTCTGCTGGGATGTACTATTAAGCCTAAATTGGGATTTTCTGTTAAAAACTATGGTAGAGCGGTTTATGAATATCTTTGCAGTGGACATGATTTTACCAAAGATGATGAGAACGTGAACTCAAAACCATTTATGCGTTGGAGAGAAAGCTTCTTATTTTGTGCCGAAGCAATTTATAAAGCACAGACTGAAACAGGTGAAATCAAAGGGCATTACTTGAATGCTACTGGGAGTACATGCGAAGAGATGATCAAAAGAGATTTATTTGCTAGAGAATTGGGAGTTCCTATCGTAATACATGACTACTTAACCGGAGGATTCACCGCAAATACCAGTTTGTCTCATTATTGTCGAGATAATGGCTTACTTCTTCACATTCACCGTGCAATGCATGCAGTTATTGGTAGATAGAAGAATCACAGTATGCACTTCCATGTACTAGCTAAAGCGTTACGTCTGTCCGGTGGAGATCATATTCACTCTGGTACCATAGTAGGTAAACTTGAAGGAGAGAGAGACATTACTTTAGGCTTTGTTGATTTACTTCATGATGATTTTGTTGAAAATATCGTAGTCGCGGTATTAATTTCATTCAAGATTGGGTCTGCCTGCCAGGTGTTATTCCCGTGGCTTCAGGGGGTATTCACGTTTGGCATATGCCTGCTTTGACCGAGATCTTTGGAGACGATTTCGTACTACATTTTGGTGGAGGAACTTTAGGACACCCTTGGGGTAATGCACCAGGTGTCGTAGCTAACCGAGTAGCTATAGGAGTGTGTGTACAAGCTCGTAATGAAGGACAGTGGTGTGGCTTGCTGAGTGTGTACCATGGGTTTATCCTGCCCGGTAATCCATGTTGATAACATTTAACTGATCAGCTCGTTCAAGCTCATAGCATGAAAACATATGTTTAGTTCCCTCCTCGATAGTTATAGATTAGCTATGAAGGGATGAAACAGTGTCTTTTTAAGGCGTTTTCCTGGTCATTGATCTCTATCAGCCAAGGTAAGCGTTCATCTATTGAGCTCCTGCATCTTTGAGCAATTGATTCATGAGTTCTGTTCGGATTCTAACCTGTAGTTTAAATGTCGATGCTAATTTGCTAGTAGTTGGCATGAGGGGAGGGCATGATGGATCATTCGTATTTCCCTTTCGGAGTTGTTCGTAGGAAAATCTCTCTATTTTGATCGACTTTTTGGAGTTTATGTTCTTTGCCTGTTCAGGACACTAGTAAAGAACTATCAGCCTCGCACTTCTGCTTCTCTCCTCGGAGCCCCTAGTGCTTGACAGTCAACCCGTAGAGTAAGGAAGTAAATCCTCTACTTTGGAAAACAATAAAATAAATCACATACCAGTATGGAACCTAAGCAATCTAACAAGGTTATACCTTTATATATATGAAACAAGGAGATGAAGGCTTAATTAGTCATAGAAGAAATAACCTTGACAAGAACAAACAAGTAGCTATTATGAATATGAGCCTGTTCCTCTAGGGTTTCAACAAGCACATGAAATAACTTCTAGAGTAGTCCAAGTTTAGATCCTTCTTTTCTCGCCCTGACTTGGCTTTCTCTATTGAATCTAACTAACCGGTTCCCCTTCTCTATCTTGCCGCCAATCATTCTTCTTTCGTAGCCGTACATAAGCATGAGTGACTTCTTGGTCGATTACGTTTGGAATCTACCTGTTCTTATTTAAGATGAAAGTTGAGGATAGTTGGCTGAACTAGTAAGTAAAAGTACTAGTCTGGGCAGCGCATGATGTATTGGTCCTATCCGGTCTGGCTGAAGCATTCTTGGTTGCTTACCACTTTCGCTCTGATTCAACCCCGCAACTCCATCCATCGTTGTCCTGAAGCCGGTCCTATTTGATTAGGAAGCCCTCCGTTGCCTTGATGCCATTAGTCTGTCTCCCCCTTTTTTTTGGCCGTTGCTCTCGCCTTTACTGGTGCACGTTCTTCGATTCACATGGATAGATCAATCCTCTTTTTCTAGATAGAATAACCAATCCAGTCAAAGAAAGCTCTTCCGCCCATTGTTTCCTAGTTCGTCTGGTTACTCAGATCAACCAACCAAACTCATCCATTCCAATCAATCAGTCGTCTCTTTCTTGTAGTCTTCGGTCCGGATTTTTAGCGCATACAACCCTTTTTTCCTAGGAAGAGAACCTATAAATCCTATTCAATCCAGTTAGTCTTCTCCTTTACTGTGAGGGGTTTGTCTATCGATTCCATCCGTCTTCTCTTTCTCTATCGGCAACTATGTTGCTAGCTTGACTTCCAGCTGCGGGAAATCAAACTCATTGGATTGACATCTGGATTTGATTCGGATTGTTATGGGTTCCATTCAAGCTAGAATCACTTTTAGAAAGCTTTCGAGAAAGTTTAGATCCAATCCAGAGAGTTTGATCTCTGTAGTCAAGTATAAGACAATTGATTCGGTATGGTATCTAATAAAACTCTTTCAGAAAGTGCTAGGCATGATTCTCAAGTCATTCAATGCTTGGCTTATTTCATTCACAGGATGCAAGTTCCAAGTGAACTATCTTCGACTAGCTAATAAAGGAGAATCCGTATCCGTTCTAACACCCGATATTACGTAAAAGAAGAGAGAAAATGAACTCGCCAAGCTGACTCTGATTCCCTACTAAGCCCTTGAACATTGCATCCTATACTGTAGAAATGTCATTCGCCCGTTGACCATTCATGCTTGGCGATTCCCAAACATCCTCTAATCTCAACTATTAAAGACACATACAAAATATTTTGAAGAGTGTCCTCCTCAATCTTCAATTCCTCCGTCGATTTTATGATGAGCAAAATATACAGTTGTTGGGAACCCCACAAATATTTTAAAGTTTTGATGATGTTCTCTCGAAAACACACTTGGTATTATTCATGTTCTATATCATTTCTATTTGGTTTTTATAGACCAGGAAGTTGAAGAAAGCTTCAACCAGAAAGATGAAAGATGTCTCTGACAGAACGCTAAAGCAAGTCAACTTTAACAGAAAGTTGAACCAGAAAGCTTCAAACAGAAAGCAGAACCAGCAACACTTAGACAGAAAGCTAAACCAGCAAATCTAAGCTACAGAAAGCTGAAGCAAGTCTAAGCAACAGAAAGCCAAACCAGCAAGTCTTAGACATAAAGTTGAACCAGCAAGTCTCGAACAGAAAGTTGGAGCAAATCAACTTTAACAGAAAGTTGTTCAACCAGAAAGCACTCAACCAATACTTAACCAGAAAGTACTTAAACAGTGCATAACCAGGAAGTACTTAACCAGTGCTCTACCAGAAAGGCATTAGAACCAGAAAGGGTGTAACATGAAGGTTCCAAAACAGAAAGAGTTGAACCAAACCTGTCAATTATGGTAACAGATCAATAAAGCTATCTCTTACCACGTCAATATTAAAGTTCATCCATCAAGAATTGGAAAGAGAATCACTGATTGACACGAAGAAGGAAAGTAATCACAGTTGATCTGCTTTCCATTCATAGAAGATTCAGTTAACGAACCTACAAGGAAAGAAGAGATATGATTGATTGGCAATCCACAAATCAAATCATGCCAATCAACTAACGGCTAGAATTTCAAGATTCAAGCCTATATATGTTTGGAGATTTAAAGTCTGAAGATGATGAGCGATATATTACTGAAAAATTCTCAAGCAATCCTATCTCACGTCAGACAAAAGCTTCAAACCGTTCGTGATCGAAATCACACCTCGATT
>JAPKLX010003031.1:0-11677 GCA_026898415.1 Leonotis leonurus | reverse complement strand
ATCCCCCCCCCCCCCATACACCAATCTAGTTCTTTCGGGACCAACAAGTGGTATCAGAGCAGTGGTCCATTTTGACCATTGTTTCTATTTCACAAGAGATTATCTCTGTGTGGTCATCTTGGATAGATCTTGAAAACGTTTTCATAACATATTGCATTTGCATTTATATTTAATCATCTACTTCGAAGCTATGGAAGGACAGATGATATGTGCTTGTGAGGATTTCTCCATTGCTGGATATGAAGACTGGAGTTTCAGAATTGAGATGTGTTTACGTGCACAACATATCAACATGTGGAAGGTCATTACTGATGGACCCATTAAAATCATGAACAAGGGAAGTGCTGAGATAAAGGATGGAACTGGTCCAACTCCTTCACTGGTCATAGTTGAAAAGGAAAAGACTATTGACGAATACACTGTTGAAGAAAGAAAAGAAGCTAGACTCGATGACTTTGCCAAAGGTCTAATTTCGAGTACAGTAAGAGGCGTGTACTTAGCCAAAATCAGACATCTTCAAACTGCCAAGGAGATGTGGGATGTACTCAAAGAAATCAGCCGTGGATCAGACATCATCCAAGAAAACAAGCTGTCTATCGCTTGTAACAAATTTAAAGAATTCAAAATGAAGTCTGAAGAGACTATAACTCAAATGAAGAACCGGTTCACTGAAGTGTTGATTGAAATAGCCATCATCGACAAAAACAAGTATTCTCAACGAGAGAAAAACTTGAAAGTCATTCGAGCTCTACCAGCTACTTGGGAAATCTACTCAGCCATGCATCCCATGATGCCAGAGTTTAATTTTCTTACCACTGACTCTTATTTGATTTACTCACTGGAAATGAGTACGAGATCAATCGTATTCATGGTTTAACTAATTCATCCTCTAGCAAACCTTCCTCTGCAGGAAACCATGATAAGGAAACTGCCTTCAAAGCCAAGCTAAAAGAAAAGGAGGTGGAAAGAAAACCTGCACCTGTTGTAGTGGTAAAGGATTCATCAAGTTCGAATGATGAAAACTACCCCACCAAGAACTACTTTGAAGAATACTCACTCATGGCTCAACGATTCCAGAAAATGGAGCTAAGGGCAAACCGATACAAGCGTCTCTACAAAGATAACAATAGAAATTTCAAAGGGAGAGATCGATCTGGAGATTGACCGGAGAAGAGGAATGAGGTAAAATCTACCTCATATGTTAAAGCTGACCTATCTGAATTTTCCTGTTTTAAATGTGGTAGGAAAGGTCACTTCAAAACAGATTGCCCCGATATCTCCAAAGCAGAAAGAGAAGAACTCAGAAGCAAGCGAGACAAAAAGCTTCGAGAACAACGGAAAGTCATGCTTGCTGAAGAACAAGCTGCTCCAAGCACATTAACGGATAGCTCGACCGACAACGATGAAGCCTTTTTAGCAAATGAACTGGATCTTGACTGGGATGAATGTCTCATGGGTCATGACAACGGACTCGACAACAATGAGGTAGAAAATAATTATTCTTCTCCTATTTCTAACTCACCTTTATATGACTCGGGTGAAGAAGAAGAGATAGATGAAGAAGATGAAGACGATCTGTCCATTGAAGACTTCACCAAGATCATGGAAGATCATGCGAGATTGAACAAGATGTTCAAACATGCGATAAAAGAGAATGGGAGAATGGTAAACACTATTCAAGAGATGAAAGAAATCAGCAGCTCATTCAATGATAGGGAAAACGCTCTACTCAAACAACTCAAAGACAAGAGCGAAGAAAATTACACTTTGAATGCCAAGATTTCTGATCTCATTGATCGAGAAGCTTCCGCACAATGAAAAGTCGATGATTTGAGTGCCATGGTAAATCACTCAACACACAAAAAGGAGGATAGGATTCAACTCATCAACGATATGCAAAGAAGAGCTGCAGATCGTACTGGACTTGTATTTAATGGAGTTGACGAAGGTCCACCAAAAGGAAACTTTGTCAAAGAGAAGGGAAAAGATAAGATAATAAATATCTACAACAATGCGAGACAGCCACAAGCTATCCTAATCAAGGATCAAAGTCAACGACAACAAAGGTTCACCACTCAAGGGATTGGGTTTCAACAAAGGAAGCAGACTGCTCAAAAGTTTGATCAATCTGTTCAACAAAATAACCATCAGCGAGCTCCCAAATTATTCAACCAGAAGCAACTGCACGTGAACAGATCGAGACAACCATCTGTTCCCTACGAACCAACTGCTTCTAAGAAACAAGTGTCTATTCAACCACCTGCCAAGAAAAAAGTTGTATACATTGACTTTAGTGGCAAACAAATCAGACCTTCACAGAATGTTACTATTATTAGACAAATTTGGGTTTCAAAGGGAACTATGTCTACTAACAAAGCACCCTCCTTTAGTAGGGTAGCTAAATAAACTTTCATTGCAGGTTAGGAAATCGAGAAGAAGAAGAGATGCAGCTCGGGGCGCAGTATGGATACTAGACAGCGGATGTTCAAAGCATATGACAGGCGATAAAGAGCTGTTGACCAACTACAAAGAAAGCTATGGACCAATTGTAACTTTTGGAGGTGACTCAAAAGGCTATACAAGAGGTTATGGTGATCTACATGTTGGTTACACCATTATTAAGAATGTGTCTTATGTTGAAGGCTTAAATCATAATCTATTCTCTATTAGTCAATTTTGTGCTAATGATAAAAGAGTAGAATTCACCACTAATAAATGTCTAGTGAAGAACTTGGAAGGAGAAGAAATTCTTCTTACCGGAATTTTGCAGGACAGATTGTATATTGTACAATGGAATGAACAGAATGACATATGTCTTGTAACTGCATCAAGCTCTACCACCAGCTGGTTATGGCACAAACGCTTAAGCCACCTCAACTTCAAATCAATCAACAAGCTGGTCAAAGACAAACTGGTCGAAGGTCTACCAAATCAAAAATATGACAAAGACCATGTATGTGAAGCTTGCCAAGCAGGAAAACAAACAAGAGCATCTTTCCCAACCAAGGCAGCGCACTCCACTACCAGAATATTAGAACTTCTACATCTAGACCTTTTTGGACCTGTATCTCCATTAAGTGTAAATGGTAGAAAGTATACATTAGTTGTTATTGATGACTTCTCTAGATTTACTTGGGTTATTTTTATGTATAAGAAAAAGGAAACCCTTGAAAAGCTACCTGATCTTCTCAACAGATTATCAAATCATAAAGAGAAGTCAATCATCACAATTCGATCTGATCGTGGGACTGAATTCATAAATCAAATGATCGAAGCTTATTGCTCAAAGATGGGAATACAACATCAAACATCAGCAGCTCGTACGCCACAACAAAATGGAATTGTGGAAAGGCGCAACAGATCGTTAAAGGAAGTAGCTAGAACCATGCTAAATGAAATCAATCTTCCAAAGAAATTCTGGGCAGAAGCAATCAACACCGCTTGCTACACACATAATCGATCTGTTGTCACTTTACGTCATGGCAAAATCCCATACGAGCTGTGGAATAACAGGAAGCCTCTTCTAACTTATCTTCGTTCTTTCGGATGTAAGTGTTACATTCACAATAATGGGAAAACTCAATTAAAGACATTTGATAGCAAAACTGATCAAGGAATATTTTTAGGATATTCTGACATTAGTAAGGCTTATCGTGTTTTTAATAAGCGAACCCTTATTGTTGAAGTAACACCTCATGTTGTATTTGACGAAACTACTTTCGAGGTGTCAGAAACAGATGATAATCAATCAAACAAGAATTCGCCCTCTTCCACTCTTAAGAACTCCGAAAGTCAATTAATAGATGATATTTTACTATGGAGTCCAAGAAAAGAGGGAGAAGAAGAAGATTGTCCACCTGCTGAAATTATATCACAGCAAGGGGGAACAGATGCAAATGAAGAAACACGGCAGCTAGAAGGAACAGACGCAGATGAAGAAACACCACAACTAGGGGGAACCGATGCAGATGAAGGGGGAACTTCACATGAACATTCTCAACCATCTGTTGAGGAACAAAAGACTCAATCTCCCCCTCCCTCAACTCCACAACCATCTGTTCAACAATAGGTAAATGAAGTATCAAGCATTAATTTAAATACTAATGATCTCTTTGATGTTCCTACCATAGATCATCCTGAATTCGAGAATCCACCCGATGAAATAGAAATCGAAGTATCTGCAGATGAAATGAAGAGACAAAGAAGATGGGTAGATAGCCATACATCTGATCTCATTGTTGGGAACCCAACGGATAGAGTCAAAACGAGACGCATGCATGGAGAAAGTGCGTTACTAAGTTGCTATCTAGCTCACACCGAACCAAAGGACATCGAAGAAGCATTGCAAAGCACAGATTGGATCAATGCCATGCAAGAAGAACTAAATGAATTTAAGAGAAATGAAGTATGGTACTTGGTAGATCAATCGAGACATCAAGGTGTGATTGGAGTCAAATGGATATTCAAGAATAAAAGAGATGAAACAGGTGAAGTAGTAAGAAACAAGGCAAGGCTAGTCGCAAAAGGTTATTGTCAACAAGAAGGGATAGACTTTGATGAGACATTTGCACCTGTTGCAAGACTAGAAGCCATCAGATTGTTTCTTGCTTATGCAACTTTCCAACGCTTCAAAGTATTACAGATGGATGTAAAAAGTGCGTTTTTGAATGGGATTCTGGAAGAAGAAGTCTACTTAGAACAACCACCTGGGTTTGAAGTTGAAGATGAGAGCAAGGTGTACAGATTAACTAAAGCAGTGTATGGTCTAAAACAAGCTCCTCGAGCTTGGTATGAGACACTGTCTACATTCTTACTTCAATCAGGATTCAAACGAGGATCAGTTGACAAGACATTATTCACCATCAAAGTTCAAGATTATATCCTTTTAGTCCAAATTTATGTTGATGATATTATTTTTGGATCCAAATCTGAATTCCTTTGTAACAAGTTTAGTAAGCTAATGCAGGACAAGTACAAGATGTCAATGATGGGAGAAATGAACTTCTTCCTAGGCTTGCAAGTCAAGCAATCTGCTGATGGGATCCTTATTAATCAATCCAAATATATCAACGATCTCATCACAAAGTTTGGAGTTAAAGATTGCAAACCAGGAAAAATTCCTATGCAAACCAATGGGCAGATTGGCCCTGATGCACACGGGAAGGCAATAGATGTAAAAATGTATCGTGGTATTATCGGTTCACTTTTAGATCTAACTGCTAGTCGACCTGATATTACTTTTGCAGTTGGTGTTTGTGCTAGGTATCAAGCAAGCCCAATGGAATCCCACTTAGAAGCAGCCAAACGAATCTTGCGTTATCTCAAAGGGACCATTGAAATAGGTTTATGGTATCCTTGTGATGATAATTTTGTATTAACTGGTTATTCTGATTCTGATTATGCAGGTTGCAAGCTTGATAGAAAATCCACCTCTGGGACTTGTCAATTCCTTGGAAGCAAGCTCATCTCGTGGTTTTCCAAAAAGCAAACTTCGGTTGCAACCTCTACAACAGAAGCAGAATACATGGCTGCAGGGAGTTGCACCGCACAAATCCTATGGCTCAAACAACAGCTACAAGATTACAAAGTACAGATGGATGCAGTTACAATATTTTGTGACAGCTCGAGTGCCATAGCAATAACACAAAACCCAGTACTTCATACTCGATGCAAACACGTGGATGTTCGTCATCATTTTATCCGTGACCACGTGGAAAGAAAGAACATCAAAATAGAGAAAATTCATACTGATGTGCAGCGAGCTGATATCCTAACCAAAGCATTAGCCGATGACAGATTCAAAATGCTTTGTGGCAAGTTGGGATTAATCAACTTAATCGAAACTGGTACAAGTGTAAACAACAGATTGTAAATGGTACAATACGATCTGTTGTCACACTATTTCTCATCCATCTATTTATTAATCATTCCTTTGATTGATTACTTCCTCTACAGCTAGATCATTTATCTTGAAGTCTAGTTGCTCAAGGAAAATCTAAAGTAACAAGTTGATACAACTATCTGGTACATTAATCAAGGGGGAACCTATGAAGAAAAATGATCTATCATTTCAAAATGGACTAAAACAAACAACAGCTAGATGGACTATTAATCAATAGCGAGCTGTTGAAAAGACAAATGTCTAGCTGCTCGACTCAAACATACTAAGCAGCTTGATATTATTTGTTCTCAACAGCGAGAGATTATGTAACCAACAGCTTGATGTTACTTGTTCTCAACAGCGAGAGATTATGTAACCAACAGCTTGATGTTACTTGTTCTCAACAGCGAGAGATCATCGTAGAACAGATTGCTTTTCACATCAAAACAATCTGTCTGGCATTTATTAAGGGGGAACTTAACTCTCACTATTTATATATGACATTTAATTCCTCATTTATTTCTCCATTCTCTTGCTATTCTTTACTAATGATTAACATTGAATATCATTTATTTGCATAATACCAAGAGTCGAATGTGTCAGAAGATTGAGGGAAAAAGATAAGGATCATTAAATGCTGCAGACCTCAACAATCGTGAAACTGCAGAGATGTGACATGCTGCCGTCACAACAAATAGCGTGTGAAGTTAACACGCTATAATGAGCGGGAAAATCATTACTTCAGGGAGTAATCTCAACCGTAGATTTCATTTATTTAATTTCCTATAATCCTACGCGTTGAATTGTCTATATATATATGGTAGTTTGATTGCTTCGTCTCTTACACATTCATATATTCTCTAAAAACCGCCATTGTTAAAAAGCTTGAACATTCAAATTTTTAACACTCAAACCCTGTCCTAACAACCTACTACACATCCTTCAAAATGACAAACTCCGAAGCAAGCTCTTCATCATCGCATGCTGCTTCACCCATTCCAGTCTCCAAAATGCTTCAATTGATTGAAGCCAGACTCTCTCCTGAACCAAGAGCCGTTCTTTGTCATCATGGATACTCTCTCCTTGATGATCTCTTCTCGAAAATCGAAGCTTGTTCAGGTTGCTTAAAGGTTTAGAAATGCATGAACTAGGGTTTGATGTTAGTTGTTCACTTTCAAAGCTCTGTTAAATATGAACACTGTGATAAATATTGATTTCATTCACTGTTTATCTATATATTGTTGCATAAGACATCAAAATATGAACTTACCATACAAAATGAAGTATATTTAATGGTATTGTAATCACTCAATTCATGCGTTCTGTGATTAAGAAGAGACACAATCAAAAACTCATAATTCAAGCATGTTTTGGACTGATCAGGCTTAATTCTATGTTAATGACTTTTAATTGACTAATCAGGCTTAATTCTTGTCCTATTTTACTACAACTTTCTACTCATATTCTCGTTGATATCTTGCTATACTCTAACAGCGAGCTGTTGACCTACAGATCGATCATTCGATCTGTTCAATCTATCAATTTGCAAACTTCCAACTGTGCCCTAAACTAATTTCTTGTGATTCTTGTAGGATTCCACAAGATAATTACAAATGAGCCCCGATTCTATCTCCCGCGTCAAGTAGCTCTATTCTTCTGCTCTTGGATAGAAGATGACAATGATGAATATACAATAGAATTGCCGATTGGGAAGGAAGCAAAAGAGCGCAAACAAGTGATTGATATGATTCTCAACACTTACGATTTGGTCAACGAAGGGATGATGATTGAGGAAGTTTCAAACGAGCAGATAGCAGAAGCAATAAACTTGATGGTGGCGCACCCTATAGAGTGGGATGGGAAAGCTATCACAAGGAGTTCAATGCTGCCTATATATCGCGTGCTTCTGGACTTTGTTCAAAAAGTCTTTTTGGGTCACCAAAGAACTTATGATGCAGTGACTCCCATAAAACTCAAAGTACTAACAGCTGTACTTCTGAATCTCAACATCAACTGGGGTAGATCGCTGCTCAAGCTAATCATCGATGAGGAAAAGCAGATCGATATCAGACTGAATGCAGATGGAGCTTGCATTCATCTACATGTCAAGCGTCCTCTTCGTCTGTCCACCAAAATTAGCACTATTATCGATGGAGTATACAACAAGGATAAATGGCACAAGGCCATAGAATTTGATCCAGAATTGATTGTTCCCAAATCTAGACATCAGGTTGAGATGTCTTTGGGAATAGCAGCTCAAATTTTTGTGAAGGTCACAAATGACCGTATCAAGGAAGCAATGATTGCAGTGGACAAATCAAATGATGAATGGGTGATACCGGTCAAGAAACCTAGGACAGTGGGAGAGGCAGCAGCAACACAGGCCGCTGCTGAACCTACAAAGAGAAAAGCAGCTGGGGGAGCACAGCCCGCTGTTGAGAAGAAGAAACAAAAAACTGCAAAGGAATCATCTCCTGCTGTGGAGAAGAAAGCAGAAAAGAAGGCTGAGAAGAAGGCACCTAAGAAGGTGGCCGTGAAAGAACAATCCAAACCCACGGCCCGAAAATTGATTGATGAATTGGAGGATACCGAACCACCTGTTGGCATTAAGGAAGCTGATGTTGCTGTAAACCTTCATGAACAGCCCGCTGATGATCTTACCGAACGATTGGTTGGGGCTCACATGATTTACGAAGGAATGAAGGAAGCAGCCACAAATTCAATTCTCAAGAGCTTGCCGGGAATTGAACTTACTCCCACTACTCTTGACATGGCCAGAAGGTTCCAAGTCTATCTCGACATTCGAGATAGCAAATTCTACATATTGGAGGCCATTCTGTTGTTGTTCACCATAAGTGATCTCAAGGTGGAAGAAAACAAGCTTATTTCTTACTTCGGCTTCCTTGACATTCTAGATGCTCGCCAATACTTCCGCACCTATGTTTTGACCAAGATGAAGGAGGAAGCGGCCGGATTAAAAATCGATCTTGCTCCATTCTACTCCTCGGAACAAGTGTTCTTCAACAATGCTGTCGATCTTACATCCGGAGACTTTGACGAAGCTTTCAACTTTTCTGATCAATCTGTTGGTCAAAGTTCTCCAATCATGAAGCAAGCCTCCACATCACAGCCCCCTATTATTGAGATTGATGTGGACCAGATCGAGGAAGGGAAAACTGAAGAGAAAGAACAGATTGATGATGCTGTGGGTGAGGATGATAAGATGGAAGAAGCTGAGACTCACAAGGTCGATGAAGCTGTTATTGAAGAAATCTATACACAGGCCACTGCTCCAAGTGATTATCAACATTATTCAATGGACGACCTGTTGATGCAACATATTGACCCTGTTTTGACAAAGGAGCAAATTAGCCAACTCATTCATATACGCATCAATGATCGATCTGCTGCCATGGCTAACTTTGTCAAAACTGCTGCAGAAACAGCAATAAGGGTGGCTGAGGCAAATTTTGAACGTGCTCACACTTCTCTATCCACTGAACTGCATAAAGTCTTGGATAGTGATAGAGAAGTATTCGATGGATTCAAGAAGGAGACAGAGGTCAAACTCACTAACTTCCAAGGCGAAGTTAACAAATTTGAAGAGAAAATAATGGAGGCAGGCAAGAAATTGGTGGAAGAAGTCAAGAAGCAGGTGGAGAAACAGCTGGAGGATATGGAAAACACTACAATTCCAGCTGTGCTTGAAAAGAGAATTCCCACTGTGCTGGCCTCCTCACTACCTTCTGCCATCGCGCCAATTTTGAAAAAGGAGATTGAAGAAGCGGATCTTGCATCAGGAGATGAAGTGTTCAAAATATCAAAATCGCTAACTGAGTTGAAAGCCACAGACAGCGCTCTGTCCACTGACATCAAAAAGCTAGCTGTCTCATCCTCCAAACAATTCAATGAGATCAACTCAAACATCTCTTCACTTCTGCACTACAAAGAAGAAATGGACAAAAAGTACAAGGACATGGCTGAGGAGATTACCTCCCTTAAGCTCATCATTTCGAAAGATTTTGATGATGTCGAAAATGGGGAAGAACAGAAGAAACAGCCCTCTGTCTCACAAAAGAAGAAGCCTGCTGCTGCTGTTACCAAAAGAAAAGCACCAAAGAAGATGAATCCCAAATAGGCAGCAGAGGCCAGACAGATGCAAATAGAAAATGAAGAGAAGGAGAGGAGAATGAAGAAAGAGGCTGATGCCTTAGCTACGAAGAAAGGAAAGAAGGTTGCTACAGAGGATGATCTTACTGAAGAAATGTTCCTAGCTGGATACAAAGCTGAACAGGTAGAAAATCCTGACTTTCGGGAATTATTTGTCGCTGAAAGGGAGAAACAACAGAGGGAGGAGATGGAGGAGGAGGAAACACCGGAAGAAGGTGAGGAGTCTACAAATCCAGTGTTCAAATTTTTTGAAAAATACCAACTCAAGGATACTCAAAATCTAAAGTGGTTGCACACAAAGAAGGCTTCTAAATGGAACCAACTAATCAAAGAGTTTGTGGTGCAACACTACTATCTGATGGATGAAGACGTGCAAGGTGGAGATGTGGATGAGCTGTTCAGAGAATTCCTGAAGCAACACAAGAATCAAACCTTCGTGGAATACCTACACAGACAGTCCGCAATGCACAATTATCCTCTGACTGCTCCGAAAAAGACTACAATTCTATATCCCAGGATCCAAGGAACAACAGAGGTTGATCACACTGCGATCTTAAATCACATTAATCACTCTGCAAAAGCCATGGGATACCCAATTGATCTCAACAATAAGGACTACAGAAGGGTATTCAATGGCATATATGCCAGTTTTGGGGTGCCCTCGAAGTTGAGGAGGAGAGAGATGGTGGAAGCAAGAAGAGCTCGAATGGCTGAACTATCAAGGAAACAAACTGCTGATCAAAGCCAAGCTCCACATCAATGATGTTTACTTTTCTTTCATTTTGAAATTGTACAGCTCGCTGTCCTTATTGAATATCTATCTGTAACAGCTAAACAACTAATAAATGAAAATGATAAACATCTTTTGATTCAAAAACAACCTGATGACAATATCTAGTTGTCCAGGCAATGTTTTATGTGTTATCTAATGCTTTAAATATTATTGCATAAACATCTAACTACTTTTATCACTTGGTTGAAAATTGTAAAGTGTTGGTTTCGACATCAACAAAAAGGGGGAAATTGTTGGGAACCCTACAATAGTATATTAGTTTTAATAATGTTATTCGAAACAACACTTAGTTAAAATATGAAATCTTAAACCAAGTATTTGATGTTATCTTTTAAGGAACAACTAGAGTATTAAAGAAGCAGATGGTATAAATTCACTATCTGTATTATTCGTTCCAAGCTGTCCTGGACTCATCAATTATATATATTCTTAAGCCCTTTAACTCATTGTAATGATGGCATGTTAAACTTTGAACAGATCGAAGAATTGGAATCAGTTCACAAGTTTAACAGCTCGCTGTCTTTTTGGCCTTATGTTGATTTTAGATTTCTTCTCGATTAGAGTTTACAAGATCAAAATTGTAAAAGGAAGTTTGAATTTTCAAACTTACTTATAGTGATCTATTTTTATCTAGCTGTATTAGAAAGTCTTGATGCACAGCGAGCTGCACTACAACAGATCGCCAAGAACAGCAAGACAACATGATTGTCTACAAGAACATCGAGACAAAGTAAAACAGCTAGAGACAAATATCGTAGGAAACGATATGCACCTGCTCATTAACAGCTAATGGAACAGCTAGAGCTATTGGAACAGCTAGAGCAAATGGAACA
>JAPKLX010002445.1:0-13166 GCA_026898415.1 Leonotis leonurus | reverse complement strand
AAGAAAACCTTGAACATTCAGAAGTATCAAGGTTTTAATGCCAGCAACCTAGACGAAGTTCTAAGGAATTTCAGTTTGGGAAGAAGGAAACATCATATCGTCTACGGAATCACTAGACGAGAGATGTCGCTTCCGATCGAGTTTACGGGGAATCAAGTGGAGATGCAATTGATTCCAGCAAGCGACATACGTGAGGATTTGGAGAAACTTAAACCAGAAATTACCGAAAAGATGAGATGGATTCATATCGGGGCAATTCAACTGGTTCTCAAATCCACGATGTTCACAGGAATTGATGCTCCAATCGACATAGCCATATGTGATAGGAGAATCAGAAAACTACAAGATTCGGTGATGGGAACCATCACGGGGAATCTTTGTGCAGGCCAAGTTGTGGGGATTGTATATCCTAAGATTGCATACAATCTCAACGACTCGGTTTTCAGTAAAGCTCTGACGCTATATCAGGACTTCAAGAGGAAGGAGTTATTTTATGAAGGGAATACACCTTATTCGATAACATATCAGATTTCGTATGCACTTTCCAACTCCCATCATACGGAGTTATTCTTGGGAAAACCTTTTATCGAAATACCTGATATCTTCAAGAAGGTGACTACATCAATTGGTCCCGATAGAATGGAGATTCCACAAAGGAGGGAGGTCAACATTCGAATTCAAGAAAGGCCAGTCATAAGACATGATCAAAGTCTTAAGATAAGCTCAGAAAGACTATCCTTCCAAGGAGATAGAATTATATCTCAACCCTTTGGGAGGAAACTTATCCAAGAAAGTCAGCCCCAATTCCCAGGGAGTCCTCAAGTTTCATTCAATCTGAGATGTCCAGAGGGATGGAGAGGGATGACAATCAGATTTGATGCTACAAGATGGGAAAATAACTTTCCATGTAGTGTCTTATATTATCTCCAGCAGCCGGAGGTTAACCATTACAATGGAACCCTTGACCTAGGGGGTTTTATGGTAGAGGTTAAAGGCAGAGCAGGACGAGAAGATATTCTGATTCTAGGGCGGGATTTTTTGGAAAGATTCAAGCCCTGGAAACCAATGGACCAAGGGATGATGATTACGATAGAAGAAAGACGAATCCTAATCGTATGACAAGTCCTTTCTCGATATACATTCCAGTGGGAGTGTTGTATGAAAATTATAAGGCAGAGTACTTCTCGGCCTATATTGATTCAGGTGCAGGCATATGCACAGCAAGAAGGGGAATTTTCCCAGAAGAAGTTGAGGATATTTTACCTCAAATTGCTGGCCGAGATTTCTCTAAAAGAGTTTTACTCTTATCCAAAGGAGTAAAAGAAGTGGAAATATTAATTGGAGGAGCGGGACAAACACCTTGGTATAAGGTTAAAACTCCACCGATGTATTTTCATGATACGGGAGCTGATGTTCTGTTAGGAAATAATTTCCTACAGATGTTCAAACGATACACGCAGGACAATGAGCGAAGAAGATTAGTGTTCACAACCAATTGTGAGCATAAAATCATTGTTCAGAGACTGAGGAAGGCGTTTAATCGACAGATTCCCGTCGCCTTTCGCAGCAAGCGTGGTGATATGAATGATGAAGGCAAACTTCGTCATCCAAAGATGAAGGATCAAAGAAGATTTAGCGAAGCAGTGCTTAGCTGCATCCGGGAGGATGATCTTCAAGAGGAGGAAATCCAGATCTTTAAAGCAGCTTTGATTTCTAACAAAGAAATTAGGGTTGAAATGCAGGTGTCCCTTGCCGATGTCAAAAGGAAGATCTCGAGATGCTACAATGAGAATCCTTTGGCCTGGTGGGAGAAGAACCAACTCAAAGCAACCTTAAAGGTGAAGCCGGAAAGGGTGCATGAGTTCGTGAGATTCAGACCTATCCTGATGAACTTGATTGATCAGAAGGATATGAGAATTATTATCAAGGAACATCTTGATATGAAGTTTATCGAGCCTGCTAGTTCACCTTACAGTAGCCCTGGGTTTCTGGTAAGGAATCATGGTGAGATCAAGCGAGGTAAACCTAGACTTGTCATTAATTACAAAGGGATTAATGATATTCTAGAGTTTGATGGATATTTTATTCCAAGTAGAGATCACCTTATTAACTGCATACGCAATGCTAAGGTCTTCTCAAAGTTTGATTGCAAGTCAGGTTTCTACCAGATTCGCATGGAGGAAGAAAGCAAAAAACTTATAGCTTTCTCAACACCACAGGGGCATTTCGTTTGGAACGTAATGCCAATGGGGTTAGCTAATGCTCCCCAGATTTTCCAGAGAAAGATGGATAATCTTTTTAAAGATTATTTTTCTTTTATGTTTGTCTATATTGATGATATACTTATAACATCAAAAGATATGGATGAACATATCAAACATCTTGATTTATTTGCAGATGTTTGTTATAAAGAATGATTAGTGCTTTCAGAGAAGAAGGCAGTAATTGCGACCCAAAAAATAGAGTTTTTGGGAATAGAGATCGATGAGTCTGGAATAACTTTGCAAGATCATATTGTGCAGAAGGTCCAGGATTTTCCAGAAACATTAAAAGAGAAGAAACAACTTCAGAGTTTTCTGGGAGTTGTTAATTTCGCAGGAATGTTTATCAAAGATCTTGCGAAACACAGGAAGGTCTTTAGTAATCTACTAAAGAAAGATGTTCCGTTTATATGGACGGAAGAACATCGACAGGGAATGAAAAAGCTAAAGGAGGAATGTAAAGATCTCCCAAAGCTTTCTATTCCACAGGATGAGGATGATCTGGTCCTCTATACAGATGCGAGTGATCATTGGTGGGCAGCAGTCCTCATGAAGATCACTCCTTATGGAGAAGAACCTTGCAGATATTGTAGTGGTTTATTCTCAGAAAATGAGGCCATCAAATGGCATATCAACGAGAAGGAATTCTTTGCAGTAGTAAAGGCTTTTAAAAAATGGCCTTTATTTTTATTAGCAAAGAAATTTACTTTAAAAGTTGATAATACACAGGTTAAAGCTTTCCTAATAAATAACATAGCATCAAAACCTGAAAATGATAGGTTACTTAGATGGCAAGCTTTATGTCAATATTATATTTATGATATTGTCGTGTTAAAATCTCATGAAAATATTCTTGCAGATTTTCTGACAAGAGATGGAGCCAGCTGAGGTTAGATCCATCATGCTAGCCCAAAAGCATCTCCGAGAAAATTTGGAAATGCTCTTGAAGGAATGGGACGAGTGCGTTCTCCATGCCGATCAAATGGGGAAGATGCAAGCTACCGATAAGACGAAAGTCTCTAGTAGAATACGAGCCAGTATGCTGACCAGTACTCAGTTATGGTCGGCTTTGGAAAAGCCAATCCTGCGGGCTTCCAGAAAACCTCTGGAGATAGCAGAGTTTCGTGTTCCGGCACCTAAACCGGTAGATGGGGATTCAAATACCCCTCTAGCAAGTTCTAAGTCAGTGGAGTCTGAACCACTGGCCCAAGAAAAAGATGATTCTAAGGCTTCACCGCCTGAAACATCATGTCAACCCTCCACCTCTGGGGAAAAAGAGGGAGAGATTAGTTTCAGGCCCATGACAGGCAAATCTGAGTCTAATACTAATTTGATTATTTTCTCCTCTGCTGAACAGGTTTATCAGGCAAACTGGGAGAAATTACTTACAAGGATGGGTATTAATCCAAGCACTACTAGGATTGATACCTCGGGGAAATATCCGAGGGTTTGGATGATGCTCGGATCAAAACCCCATGAAGTCAAACAGTGGTATGAATTTGGGGCACTCGCCTCAGTTTATACTATGTCCCCATCTTTTCCGGAGATAAAGGGTCTACCCCGATGGATCCAGGAAGCGGTACATGATACCTGGGCAAACAACGAACAACTTTGCCGAGGAGATACCTTGGAGCTGTATTTCATCAGTGCAGCCCCAGAACCAGCAGGGAAGAGGAATCATGAGGCCTTTCATTATATAAGGCTTCGAAGACCCCGAATGGATGCCTTTAACCAAATTAAGGCACCAACGAATGATGTTCCAATGATCGCCTCAATCTCAGATGATCAAATCACTACCAGGCGAGCATGGGGATTATGGGTCTGTCTCACAGAGATGGACAAAGTCAAGTTTCCATTCAAGTTCTTTCAGAACTCAGCAAATGGATCATTCCTGTTAAATACCATGACAGGGAAAACAACCAAGTTCGCAAAAGACTCGTTCGAACGGAAAAGAACTCTTCTGTGGGAAAACAAGATGGCGATGAGTAAGGAGACTCATCGTAAATTCTGCAATATGGCTCATGTTGGCCACTGGGAGTCCAGGATATGTTCGGATTGTCCGGTCCAGCGTGAACCTGAGTTCGGAAAGGGCTTCTTACCCAAACCAGATAAGAAGAAGTTCCGAGCCCAAGAGTATGAGGAGACGAAGACTCCTCCAAAAGGAAAAGGCCTAAGGGGCCCTCCAAAAAAGACAGATGGCCGACAGAAATAAAAAGGCCATGTGAAGATAAAGCAGGAGATGCTTTCGGTAAAAGAAAGCATCTGATAAAGCAGCACCCACCAAAAAGAAAACGACAATGGTGGGTGGGAGAAAAGGACGTTCCACCATAAAAAGAATCGTCGGTGGAATAAAAGTTAAAAGATGGACCACTAATTCAAAGAAGGGGTCCAGCCACTAAGAGATGTTTGTGTCGGCAGCATTATCCGGACCCAGCTTCACGTGAAGAAGCATTATTGACGGATAAAGCATCCGAGGCAATTATTGAAGGAGGGAGGAGTCTTCCAACCTCCTATATAAACAAGCCATTGGAGAAAGGAGAGATCATCGAAAATTCTCCTACTTCTCTCCAACAATAAACATTGTAATCTTTCCTCTTTCTAGTTTATGATAGTAGTTCTCGCTACCATAGGTAGCTAAACAAGTTAGTCTCCTCCCTAAAGGAGATTAAATTAGTATGTAATATATATTTATAATTCCTTAATAAGATTTGGGCTTTTGTTCATCCTCTTCTGGATTTATATTTTCCTTATTTTTACCAACCAAAATACTTATACGCCCCGAGTAGGAAACGAACGAGGGCTGTGCTGAAAGCTGTTGAAGGAATCTGCGTCTGGAATCTATAAGGTGTTCCTGGTGGTTGGACGTGGTCCCTAAAAATTCCGGTGGATACAACCCGACAGCTTATCGGTCAAAGAAGGTATGAAAGTTGGTATTAATATAGAATTTATTGTTACGGAAGTGTGATGGGCTTGATAGAAATGCATGATTTACTCTATTTTTGAAGTATTAATTAGTTTTAACTATATGGTTATTGGAGAAATTTTGTTAAGAAAGGGTATTATGGTCCAAAACACATAATTTGGGTACTTTTAATAGAGTTTTACAAAATAGGATAGTTTTCAATTTTAATTACAAAAGAGGGTATTCTTCATATATAGCCCTTGATTTAACCATACTCACTACTACATATATATATATATATATATATATATATATATATATGCTGCAATGTGCAACTGCCCTCAATAGAATGACTGTTGCCCTGAAAAAGTGTGAATGAAATTCACAGTAATAATACCAGCATGTATCATACCAACTCACCCATATTGTTAATATTTTATTATAAAGATATATCATACCAACTTACCCCTATTGTTAATATTTTATTTTCGACTCTAGCATTATCTTATCGTTAATAAGTATTAGACTCGAACTCAAATTATAATAATTTAAAGTTGCATTTACTATTATACATTTAAATAGAGATTTAAAAATACATTTTCTTTTTATTATTACTAGGTATTGCACCCGTGCTATGCACGGGTTTATAATCTATTTATAAATAATTTATAATATAAATACTTAAAGAAATCAAAAATATTGTAATCCAATTTTATTTGGTGGTTACCGTAATCGATAGTACTTTTCTCAATTGTCACTATGTCGGGGACAATTTGGTTACAGTTTCAAAATTTGAGAATAAAATCAACGATTTGATACAATAACTTCGATTTATTTTACCTCATTCAATTTCTTATTTTATAAAGAGTCGTTTTTTATTAATTTATAACAACACATTAAAATTAAAAAAATAAGATAATATTACATAACTATTTAAACATATGTGTATATTGATAAAAATTCATAATAAATATATTTGAACTCATTATTATTTGTCGTTATATTTTGTTGTGAAATTCTACTTTTTTTATATAATAATAAATATTTGACATAATTTTATGTAACAACGAATTAATAGAACTGGTAAATTAATAGAGCTCCTAAATGGAATGACCATTTATTTTCCATTCTATGTTTCACTATTAATTAATATTTTTAAAAAAAACTATACTCCTTTCGTCCCACTTATTTAAATTCATTTACTTTTCACATTGATATTAATATTTAGTTGTAATATTTTTTGAAGAACATGGTTTGTGCTTTATAATTTGCTAAATAAAGAAATGTGTCTAAATAAGTGAGACAACTCAAAAAGGAAAATGTGTTTAAATAAGTGAGACAAAATCAATATATGTTAGTGTTGAATTTATCAACAATACAAATTGATTATAATTATTAGTATTAAATATTAAAAACAATTATATACACTGATCAAATATGACAAGTTTTTAGTACTAAATAAAAGATTAAATTTAGATGTAAGAAAATAAAATTAGGAAAACATATTACATAACATTGAAATTTTATAGTAAAAATAGATTGAGACACTATGTCTAATTTATCTTCATGCATAATATTAAAACATATTATAAAGAGGATTCAACTTTATAATTAGGAACATTATATTTTAGTAAAATATATTATACATATATGTATAAGAATATGTATACATATAATTATTTTCAATTTACTAATGTGTTATAATTTTTTATATTAAATTTATATTTTATATAACATATATCAAATTAAATGTATTGTCGAGATCTTTAATTTAATATGCATAATATTGCAAATATTTTTACGAAGAAAATAAATAATTTTAGGATAAATGTGTTATAGGAGAGAGAAAATAATCTATAAAGTTTTAAAAATTAATAAGCTAAACGCTAAACATAAACCAGATTCAGTTGTACATGTATATTATGATTTGTTCAATGCTCAAGTTATCTTATTGTTCTATTGGTTCACAGTATAGCCTTTCTTATGAAAGATATAGAGATCGAATCTTGTTAATGTTTATTTTTAAATTTAATAGTTGTAGTATTATATTTGCCATTGAAATTGAAGTTATTTACAAAATTTGTCACTCAAATTGATTTCAATTGGAATAGTTCCTATTTTATATATATATATATATTTTTTCACCATTAATTTTCCTCATTTATAATTTTATACCTTTTAAAATTTTAGGTTGCTTTTTGTTAGTTATACTTCTAAAAGGAGCGGTAAGAAAAAATATCAAGTTTTAAAATTTTCTTTATCATTATTTTGACTATTTAATTTTCCTCATTATAATTCCAAATGAGTTAAGTATACTATCATACAAATGAGATAGAAAGATGAAAGGATGTAAGGAAGAAGATTGGAAATTTTAAAAACCAAGTCTTTTAGATATATTACAAGCAAATACAGCCTTAAGTTATATTATATCAGGAAGATTAAACAATGATGAAGAGTTGAAAAAAAAATAATTAACTTTTGTTTCCTTCTATTGCCAAACCTTTACAAACCAAACCTTATTAGTTTACCAAATCTTTACAAAATGTACATGCATTACAAAAGAAGAAACCTTATTACTTTTTGATATATAACAAGCAAATGCAACTAAGGAATATTGCCAACCCTCTACAAAATAGTAAAATTTGTCTAGTTTTTATCCACAAAATTTATCCAGACAACCTTATGTATATTGGCATGGGAAGTAACTTGGATGAACCCTGAGGTGGAAATAACTTTTTCCTTAGATCAGCCTAAAACAATCTATTTAGACGATCAATCACTCAATGATTTTATCTGATTCATTAGCTTCAAAAGAAATGATAATCAAATATAATTTCATAACCATACCTTCTTCAAGAAGAAGAATAAAACAGGTTACAACGGCAAAAGCTAACTTTAAATCGATCAATTTAAAGTGGAGTATAAGCCGAAAACAATTCTCCCATAAATTGAATAAACTATCCACACACATTGGAAATTAATCTCATAGACCTTTAAGATGCCATGGCTTTTATAATGCAGAAAAAAGAATTGCATATTTCATAGTATTAATTAAGCATAGGATAATTGCTGAGAACCTGATAAATATTTTTTTCAGCTCCGTATAGATACAAATGGAGATGTTATTCGAAACGAGGGGGATTCTTACAATAACTCATCATTGTGTAAGAGCTATGATTATTTTCTTAATAGCCTCTCATCCTACCTCAACGTTGTCAAGACTCGGAAGAATAGCAACCTTTACATACTCCAAGGTATCAATATTGATTATTCTCATTCATCCTATACACTGCTTACTTTCCAAGCCCGTACGATGCAACAAAAGAGGGGAAAGCAGGCATAAATAAAGTCACATTCTGACCAGCTATACTAGAATTTAATCGAAAGGGGATAAAGTATGTATATATTACCATTTTCCTAATATTGCTGCAATGATCCGATTCCTTATGCAGATTGTGCAGAATCAGTGACTCGAAGAAGGATATTTACCACTTTTATACCCTGCAAATAGCAGTTCGCTCACTTTATTAATTGCTTCCATATCAAGATGGTATGGAGAACTACAAGCACTTCAAGAGGTAAATGATACACAACATCATATTTTAAATCATAGTTTGCTCCTTACCTTGAAGGAAGTGCAGGAGTAAGCAACGTTCTAATAAGATTCTCAACTTTCTTTCTGAGAGTAGCATGAGGGAATTGTTCTATCACCTCAGCAGCAAACGAAAAGATCAGAGCTTTTCTAGCAGCATCTCTGTCGATCCCACGTGCTTGGAAGTAGAAGAGCTGGTCCTCTTCCAAATCGCTGATTGCAGCTCCATGTGAGCACTTGACGTCGTCTGCTATGATTTGAAGGTTTGGTTTCACATTGACAGTTGCTCGAGGCTCCAAAAGAAGGCTCCTTGAAAGTTGTCCTGCATCTGTCTGTTGGGCATCTCTGTTAAGAAATAACACGTATCAATCTTTTACGGGAAGTTGCCGTGAGAAACCTCGTGGATGGTCCAAGACAAGCTTACTGTGCAAATCTTGTAGCTGATCACGGATTGACAAATGGAATGTTGATAACTCTGTTACAGTATCTGGGCCTTCTTGCTGCACATGGACATTGTGCCGGCTCAGTTTTCCACCAATGCTGACTTCAGTTAACTCATAGACACTAGTAGATCCCTGCAATCACCAAGTTTGAAAACAGAATCCAATAGGAAATAAATTATAAAATCATGATTCTGAACAATAAAAACAAACTAGCGAGCAAAAAAAAGAGCATATAACTGGTAACTCTACTAGCTGCATTGCATAACAATAATTATTGCCCTTCGAAGATGACAAAAATGTTCTGGTGTGAATTTCGCATAGACAATTTCAAAGGCAGCATGCCAGTGCATAAAAATCATAAAAGATACTTAAAGCAACTGATGTTCAACACACAAATTTCTTAATGGGGCTACCGGCTATGGATACGCTAATAAAAAGCATAATTCTTCTAAGTTCCATCTGAGATCTTGGTATCACTAATAAGTAAAAATAATTTCTGAGACTTTTTGTTACGTCTTTTAACCAAAGACTATTACATCACTTCATCATTGACAGCTGAACCATTCATCTCCTTCCATAGAATTAAGAACTAGGAAGAGGGAATAGATACTAAGGTTTTCTTCTTTTTCCTGCCATTATGACAAAAAATTAAATCAATTCTTATTCGTTCTTTCCTATTTTTTATATAGCCAGGAGGACAAGTAAAAGCATCACCAACTTATAGCATTTTCAAGAAAAAAATACAAAGGCCAAAGTTGAGGTGATATGATCCGACTGTTAGGGACCAAAAAGGGGCCAGAAATTCAAAATTCCTACAAAGCATGCTCATCTATACCTTTATCTCTGGAGGTCATTAAAATCTGCTACAATTCACCAAAAACATGATCTACATGCATGATCGACTCGGTGCTGTAGGATTCAAGAAGCGACATCGTCTACCATTTCCATTATTCCATATGTTAGTATCAATTTGTTATATTCCTAATCGATAGACTCAAACGCAGGCCAGTTACTACATCAAACTATGAAAAAGCATGCATATTAAAAGAAAACAATAAAAACTGGGTGTAATAAGCGATCAAGAATGATAAATCTCGAGAAGTAGATGTACAACTAACTACCTACCTGGCAAACTGAAGTCCACTTAACATGAGCAGCACCTAATGATTGCGTCTGGATATAGGAGTGACCGACCTTTGCCCCTTCGCCAACGACCACTTCCATAACTGAATTCGTCCAATAACATCGATCATCCCCATCTCCACCAACATACTCCTCAACCATACTAATATACCCACCCTCCTCGACCAAAACCAGCACCCTCGGGTTTGATATCGGCAGAGTTTTCGAGCCCTTGTCACTGCAATTCATCGAGATAAATCTCAAATGCAACGGATTCTCAACCTTGCATCCCTCTGGCACATACACAAGAACCACATCAGGCGCACCCACGCCATTGAGAGACCAAAACAAGTCGGCTTGAAAATTCGAGACGTATTTCAACACCTTCTTCATTATCTCCTTCGATTTCAAAACCGAAAGCCTCCCAACAAACACCCCTTCGGGCAATTCCGACACATTGGACAACGATTCAATCAAATAACCGTCGATTATAGCGATATTAGGGAAAACTGAATCGGCCAAACCGCTTAGAGTATCCCAGGATTGTGCGGGAGCTATGGTCACGGGACGTACATCGGAGTTTTTTATGAACGAAGTGTCGGTGAATCGGAAAGGCTCGTCTTTCCGCGAAGGCCACGGCGTGGTGAGGAGGGATTGGGAGGAGATGTCCCGGAGCTTCTGAAGAGGCGGCGGAGGAGAGGAGGAGGTGACGTCGATGGAGTCCTCGAGTGTCTCCGCGAGGCGGAGAACGTGAGGGTCGGAGAGGACTGCAAGCGTGGGGGACCGGGCGCCAAAGGCTTTGGTTCTGGTGATGGCCGGAGGCCGTGCACTCCAGAGGCAAGGCGGCGAGTGGAGTTTGGGGAAATGACAGTTGAGAGCTGAGATAGACATTGAATCGGCGGTGGTCGCCGCCGTGTGAATCGCAATGTGATTTTGTATGAAACTCGCCGCTGTTGGTTTAGGACCGGACTGTGTCTATTTTGACTATTTGGACTTGCGAAATAATTCCGAGTTAATTGTCTACAATTTTGAAATTAAATATATTTGATAATTAAGAAAATAAGAATAACTATATCTTCATAGGGAAAATTACATAGTATCTTAGCGTTGAGCTATTTCTAACTTAATTTAAATTATATAACATTAGAAAATGTTCATATCTTGATTTAAATTCATTTAGGGTAACTAAATTAATTAAGTATCACAATTAATTAATAATAATAATAATAATGTTTTGAATAATCCAATCAATTAATAATTATAAATCAAGGTTAAACATAATTAATAATTAATCACATTTAATTAATTATTAATCATAAAAGTTGTGAAATTTCATTAAATAATTAATTTCCTATTAATTATTACTTAATCAAGTTAGATAATAATATAAGGGTGATTTATGGAAACTACCTATTGTGTAACAATTAAGGGAAAAATACCCACCTTGTAAAATTTCCCCTAAAAATACCCAAAATAACTGAAATACCCTTACTACCTAACTCTATCTCTCTCTCGCATGTGAATAAAACATTTGTGTCAGTCTATAAAATCTATAAAGTAACTCTACCCAAGAAGATGCCATAGGGAAATGTCTGCGTCAGGTGCTATGCGTCAGGCCTCGGGAATTGCAGTCAAACTAACATCTATTAATTTTTGAAAGTGGAGAGAGATAGTTGTATATAAAAAGAGGGAGAGATGCAGCGGGTTTTTGAAGAAGGGGTGCCTATCGGGTTTAATTAAAAGAGACGAGAGAGAGAGGTGATTTATATGTTTAATTTATTTCATTTTTTTTCACCTTTTTTCCTTGGTAATTTATAGAGAAATTTTCTTGCTAATTTATTTCATTAACTTTTGTTATTTTGGCAGATTATGAACTTTGAGTTTCTTGCTAATTTATTTCATTAACTTTTGTTATTTTGGCAAGATTATCAACTTTGAGAGAGGAGTTGTTTGTCGACACGTTTTCAAGCTCGAGGAAGGTTTTCGAACGAAAGAAATTGTTGAAATCCAACGAGGTATGATTTAATTAATTAAACATTTCATTTATAATTATAATTTCATTTTTATTCAAATCCAACGAGTTGAACGAAAAAATATAAATATATTTTTTATTGTTTTATGTAGGGCGGAAAACGGTTGAGCAACGAATTTTGTGGGTTTACTTCACGACGAGAACTATGGCACAAGAGGTATTTTTTAAATTGTTCATTATTTATAATTTATATTTGATAAATAGTGCTATTTATTTTATTTGTTAATTATGATTTATATGTGATTTATATAAGTACATGTTAATTATGATTTATATGTGATTTATATAAGTACATGTTCATTATTATTTAATTAATTAATGTTATTTGTGTACGATAAGTATATGTTTAGTGTTGAATTTATTACGCATGTTGTTAAATAAATATAGTATAGTTAATTTATTTAAAAAGGAAATGAAAATACCTTCAAAATAAACAAAATCCGGACAGTTCGTATTTTGTACGAAAACCGACCGGGTTTATGAACTAAACGTCCGGGTTTTCATTTTCAGCGCCCGGGTTTTATTAATTTTTTTTTGTGTCTTTATTTTAATGTCTTAAACAATATAATGTAGATTTATTATAATTTCCGTGTTAAATAAGTATAAATACAACTTAATTATGATTTATACGTTATTATCATGAATTTGCTTATAATATTACTATTATTATTTACTTATTTAATTTAATTTGTCTACGATAAAGATATATGTTTAGTATTGATTTTAGTACTCATGTGTAAAATAAATATAATATAGTTAAATTATATAAAAAAAATGAAAATAGCTAGAAAATACTGAAAACCCGGACGGTTCG
>JAPKLX010003181.1:0-11492 GCA_026898415.1 Leonotis leonurus | reverse complement strand
TGGTCACTGTCTGTTACAGCAGATCAATTCCTATTTGGCGTAAAATCTTTGACTTTCATCCTATTCTAAGTTGAGATTGACTTCTATGGGAATATATCCCTTACATATTAAGTCATCTCCTAATCTGTTCCATAATCGGATACACTTTATATATATAGTGATCTGTTTTACATTTGGAACAGTTTAAGCAATAAAATAACTAAGTGTGTTTCGAAGGACCATCATCAAAACTAAATTTAGGGTTCCCAACAATTTCCCCCTTTTTGATGATGTCGAAACTACACTTTACAATAATATCCTATCACCACATAATAAGCGATCTGGTCTGATAGCTAGATTGATGTTTGTTCGTTATTAAGTTTATAACGTTTAGGACATTTTATATGTGTTCTGGACAATAGAGTGTTGTCATCAGAAACTTCAAAGAGACTTCATATATATATAGAGACAAAAAGAGTTTACAGATAGTCATGACAAAAGGTAAGAAATGCAGATCATAATGATAAGAGAATTGTAGCTATCTGCTCTTTCTTCTTTCCTCTTGTTGTCTCTTCATCTTAGCCCTTGTCTCATCTGAGATTAGCTGCACACATTCATAAACACCCTCTCTAATCCTTATGTAGTCAGGGTCTTCTGCGTCAACTTTGTACCCTCTGTTCTCTGCAAGCTGGTTTATATAGGTGAGCGGAAAGGTCTTGTCAGGCAGGTCAGTCCCTAGAATAGTTGGGCATGTTTTGAATTCTTTTTCTGGGGCAGTGATCTGGATTTTTGCCTTTGCCGCTGCTTCTCTTATTCCTTCAACCAGATCTCTGGCATCATTCATGTCAAGGTAGAGATTAAAGGCCTCGTTGGTTGTTCCATCGCTGTATGTAGGCTCCTTGAGAAAATATCTGCACATGATGAATCCATCTTTCAACCCTTCCCATCCTTCTCTTAAATTCTCTGGGACCCAGTTGGTCTCTCCTTCTTTGGATTTTGATGTTCTGGTAGGAGTAGATGATGCCCAACTGAATCCAGAGCGTTTCTTTTTCTTCGATGGTTGAGGTTGGCTCGATCTGCTTGAAGATGTGGTCTTTTTGATTTGAGCAGATGTTGGTGCAGATAGTGGGCTGGCTGTTTGTGCTGTGATCTGCTGCTCCGGTTGAGCTGTCTCCTTTCCTTTCCCTTTTATGGCAGCAGCAGATGGCTTCTTTCCTTTCGCTAAGCCTTCCCCCTTTGCGACATCATCAACCAACATATTGATGAATGCCTGTAGGGAAGTAACCTCCTCTTTCATTGATTTGATCTCTTTATCTGTTTCCACTTTTTGTGTAAGCAGAGATGTGATATTTAGATTAGCGTCGTCGATCTGCTTTTGAAATGAGGTTGTAATGTTGACCAGATCAGCTGTGTGGGTCTCGACATCTTTTTGGATGATCAGACTGTCGTTAAAATATGTTTCGATCATCGTTTTGGTAGGGTAGCGCAGTTCGCTTAACTTTCTCTCAACAAAGTTCTTCCCATCCTGTTCGAACTGTCTGAACATGGCCTTGGTGTGTGAGATGGCTTCTTGTAGAACAGCAGCTGCTATTCCATCTGTCTGGTTCTGCACTATGGCATGCACCATGTCCTTCTCCTTTTCAGCAAAAGCAGTGATAATCTTGTACATTTCTTTCACTTTCAGTTCAGTTGTAAACAGACTTTGATCGATCTGTGCCTTCCGTTCTTCGGCAGCAGCTCTATCATCGTCTAGTTTCTTGCTAATCTCATCAATCTTCAGCCGGCATATCCTCCTTAAATCAGAATCAACTTGATCGACATGAGCCTTCAAGTGATCGTTGAATTCTATGAGGATGCGAGTAGCCTCATCTTGCACTTGGGAGAGCGTCCCATACATGTATTGATCTACTTTCATGGAAATGAGATCTCTGATTTGTGTGTGGGACAGAGATTGATGTTGATCCATCAGTATATCTTCCAGAGTGAATGTGGGCACATATACACCGAGTGCAGCTGCAGCAGCAGGTGTGTAGATGTCATTGGTAAGCTCGCCTCCAACATTCTGACCTACAGGCTCTTCCTTTGCTTGAGATGGATCAGCAGGTTCCCCCTCAGTCTGTGGAGTGGGCTCTTCAGCCTCATCCAAGGGCTGATCTGGTTCTGTTACCGCTGCACCCTGTTGGTGAGCATCAGCCTGAGCTGCTCCAGGAATCTCTTCATCGTCGTGATCAGAAGTTATACTGTCAAAGAATTGCAGCATCCCAGCCTTCTCATACAAAGATCTCAGATCGATCTTTAATTTGGTGGCTTCGTGCTGGGATATGACAAGTATGTCTTGGGGAAAATATTCTCGTAGTTCTGTGATGGAAGAAACTCCGAAGGTGTTTAGGAAGATGGCTTCTTCTGCTTTCAGCGCATCAATGGATTTAACCTTGAGCAGAGCATCTAGTACATAGAACTCCTTATCCTTGATTAGAAGCAGGAGTTGAACTCTCTTTGCTGCATCATAGCTCTCAGGAGTGAGCTGGATGCCTGGAAATCGTTTGAGAACAGCACGATCTGCTTCTGCTTCAAGTAGTTTTACAACTGTGTTAGCCTTGTGCTTTTCTTCATCTTCACCAGATGATGTATCCTCTCCTTCTGAAACCTCATCGATTTGCTCAAGTGGTTCTGCAGACGATGGACTGGTGGAGTGTGCGGGGGAGAAGTCCTTGGACTGATCTGGATGCATAGATGAAATGGGGGCCACATCCTCTGGTGGACCACCCAACTGAATGTCTTCTTCCTCATCCTCCTGTTGAGGGAGAATGGTTTCAGCTGCATCAGGTGCCTCAGCCTGGACTTCGTCTGTAAGCTTCTGAAGTCGTCTGCGTTTGGTTTTAGGTGGCTGGGCTGCTGTAGAGATATCTGTGTCAATCGAGCTAGATCTTCTGGTTGTCCTCTTGGTGGGTGTCTTCTCGATTGGTTTCTCCTTTGTGATTTTGGATTTTGTGGGTCGATCTGCTGGACCAGATGGAGGAATCCAGATGGGATTCGAGTTCCCCATCTCCATCAGAGCATTAAAGACTACAGAGTCTTTAACCCTGGCAATAAGATTTGCTGAAATGCCCATAGACATTTCTATCTGATGCTGGTCCTTGGAAAAATGCTGCCTGGTGTTAAATTCAACGGCTGTGTCCCATTGGTGATGAGGGAAGAACGTTTCCAGCATGAAACTTATTTTCGTTGAGTGTCTTAGACTGCTTCTCTTCACCTCAATGCCGGGTGAACCACCTTTCACAAATAAGATTATCTTGGCCTCCTTTTCCAAGAGATCAAACAAGATCCTGCTCCAGTTTATTGGCAGGTTGAGTACCACGGCTGTTATGATTCTGAACTTTTCAGGAGTGACCTAGTCATATGATCCGTTGTGATTGAGAAAGATTCGCTGCACGAATTCGAATAGAATTCTGAATTCTGGAGCGAGAAGAGCTCTTGTGAACATCCGGTTCATATATTGGATTGATATGATCATGACCATCTCCACTGCCTCTTGGAGTTGTGCTGCAGTGATTTCCCCAAGGTCTGCACCTTCATCTTTCAACTTATAGGCATCGTTGATGATATTGATGACGTTGTAAGGGGTGTTGCTGACAGTACTCCCTTTACTAACCCTGATGGTTGCCTCATCTCCACCCCTCTCTCCCTGCCATGAGAGGTAGAAGGCAGCAACATCTTTGGGTAGAAAACCAACAGGGTGTGATGTGATAATGTTGTGAAAACCTACAAGAGGCGCAAATAGAGCATATGTGAGCACTATCCTTCCATCAGTGAAGTAGAAGTGCTCAAAACAGTTCATACAACCTAGCAGTTTATATCACAGTAACCATAACCATACGTAAAGCAGATGAGAAAAGAAAACAGTTCAGACACATGATTGAAAAGTAACATAAGACCGGTCACAATAAAACCATAAACAAAATAAACCTTTGCATTGGCGAACAAGGTCAAATGCCTTTTCTAGTTTATGAAACCCGAAGGTATCAAGAGTGGCGAAAAGGTCTTGGTGTATGTAAGGTTTCAGAAAATTCGCTTGGTCAAGAAAAACAGAGGATTTGGGAGCCATTTTTGCTAGAAAACAGAGTGATTTACGAAGGAAGAGAGAATTTTGGAAGGAGGAAATTTTGCTAAGTGTTTCGAGAAATATAAGTGTAAGTGATACATGAAACGCCTTATCAATCTATATACACGAAAGAGAAGATAAGTAGAGTAATAAAATATTCAGAAATCCTTCCCTTTTTCAGCTTTCCCGCCTTTCCATGTTCTAGGTTTCCAATCCATAGTCGCCTCTCTTTATCGTGTGATGTACGCGCTTTGATCGAACGGTTGGGATGCGGCGCGTTGTCTTTGTTGCAGTCATTTATCTCCCTTTTTCTTGATTTGGTAGATATTTCCTCGATCACAGTTCCCAATTACTGTACTTAATCATCAAAAAATAAAAGATATGATATCTAATGTCAGAATATAGATAATTAGTCGCCGTATATAGTTGACCTTTCCCCCTTAATCAAGTAATGAAATAATTAATAAGAAATATTAATTTAGTATCAACGTGGCATTAAGTAATCTGGTCAAAATCGATCTCTTCCATAGTGAGAACTATCGATCTGATTGACTCTTTTAATAATTTCCAGTTGGAATTTGATCAATCTGTATTGACATATGCTTAGTGATTTGGTGTCAATTCCCTGTTGGAATTTTAAGTGATCTGGATTTTATCAATCTGAACCATGACGATCTGGCTTTGATTCCCTGTTGGAATATTGTATCTAATCTGGTTTAGATCAATCTGGTCCTTTCTTCAAGATTTAAAAGTCCTAATTTTCCACAAAACATCTTAAATCTTTCTTCTGGTAATGCCTTAGTGAGAATGTCTGCTCTCTGAACTTCAGTATGTATTTTCTCAATCTGTATTTGTTTCCTTTCAACATGGTCTCTAATGAAGTGATGTCTCACATCTACATGTTTGCATCTGGTATGCAAAACAGGATTCTGTGTGATTGCTATAGCACTTGAGCTGTCACAGAAAATTGGTATTTCCTTGACATCAATCTCATAATCTTTAAGCTATTGTCTTAACCACAGTATTTGTGCACAACAACTTCCAGCTGCCATGTATTCTGCCTCTGTGGTTGAGGTGGCAACTGATGTCTGTTTCTTTGAGAACCAAGAAATTAATTTATTTCCTAGAAACTGACATGTACCAGATGTTGACTTTCTGTCCAGTTTACATCCAGCGTAGTCTGAGTCAGTATATCCAGTTAGCTCAAAATTGTCTTCACATGGATACCATAATCCTACATGGGCTGTTCCCTTGAGATATCTTAATATCTTCTTAGCTGCTTCCATGTGAGACTCTTTTGGATTTGCTTGATATCTTGCACATACACCTACTGCAAATGTGATGTCAGGTCGACTGGCAGTTAGGTATAGTAGTGATCCTATTATCCCTCTGTATTGTGTGATGTTTGCTGATTTTCCTTCTGGATCTGGATCAGTTTTCCCATTGGTCTGCATTGGGATTTTCACTGGGTTACTTTCTTTTAACCCAAATTTGGTCAGTAGATCGTTGATGTATTTTGTCTGATTAATAAAGATACCATCTGGTAGCTGCTTGACCTACAAACCTAAAAAGAAACTCATTTCTCCCATCATGGACATTTGATACTTATTTTTCATAAGTTCAGCAAATTTGTCACATAGATAGGCAGATTGAGATCCAAAGATGATATTATCTACATAGATCTGGACTAAGAGAATGTTTTCTTTGACTTTGATAATAAACAAAGTTTTGTCAACAGATCCTCTTCTGAATCCAGATTCTAGTAGGAAGGTTGATAAGGTCTCATACCAAGCTCTTGGGGCTTGTTTTAGACCATAGACTGCCTTAGTCAGTCTGTATACTTTCTGATCTGGATCTGCTTCTTCAAATCCAGGTGGCTGTTCCACATATACTTCTTCTTCAAGGATACCATTGAGAAAAGCACTTTTGACATCCATCTGGTATACCTTGAATCGTTTGTGGGCAGTATATGCTAGAAATAGCCTTATAGCTTCTAATCTGGCTACTGGTGCAAACGTTTCATCAAAATCAATGCCTTCTTGTTGATTATAGCCTTTAGCTACCAATCTGGCCTTGTTTCTGATTACTTCACCATTCTTATCTCATTTATTTTTGAACACCCATTTTACGCCTATCACACCTTGATGTTTGGGTTGTCCACGAGATACCAGACTTCATTCCTTTTGAACTCATTGAGTTCTTCTTGCATTGCTGTTATCCAGTCTGCATCTTGAAGTGCTTCATAAGCATCAAATGGCTCTATGCGAGAGAGATAACAGCTTAACAATGCACTTTCTCCATGCATTCTTCTGGTCTTTCACACGATCTGATGGGTTCCCAACGATCTGTTCTAGTGGATGATCTTGTATCCATCTCCTTCTCCTGGTCATCTCTTCATCAGATATCTCAGGATCAGGTTGATCTGTTGGTTCTTCAAATTCAGGGTGTGCTGTTGATGAGGCTTGAAATGGATTCTCATCTAGTTCTGTTTCTGGATCTTGATTTCCAGTCTGCTCATTCCCTGCAATGACTTTTTCATTGCTTTCTGTTGGCAATCTGTTCTCATCCAGATTAGGTTGTGATATTCCCCCTTGCTGTAAGATATCTTCAGCAACAGGTGGAGTGATAATTTCTTCATCCTCACTCTTTGAGTTCCAGATAAGAATATCTTCAAGTAGTAGTTCATTCATCCTTCTGGTAGTCACCTGGTTTTCTGTCTGCTTTCCATCTGGTGACCTGTACACAACAATTGACTCATCAAAGACAACATGAGGTGTTACCTCCACAATATGAGAGTTCTTATTGTAGACTCGATAAGATTTACTAACATCAGAATATCCTAAGAATATTCCAGGGTCAGTTTTGCTATCAAAAGTCTTCAACTGTGATTTCCCATTATTGTGTATGTAACACAAACAACCAAAGGTTCTGAAATATGAAATCTTAGGCTTTCTGTTGTTCCAAATCTCGTATGGTGTCTTTCCATGTTTGAGTGTGATGGATGATCTGTTTTGAGTATAACAGGCTGTGTAGATTGCTTCTGCCCAGAATTTTTTGGGTAGATTTGTAGCATTTAGCATTGTACGTGCTGCTTCCTTGAGTGATCTGCTTCTCCTTTCAATAATTCCATTATGTTGGGGAGTTCGAGCAGCAGATGTTTGATGAGTGATTCCCATCTTGTTGCAGTATGCTTCAATCTTCTGGTTGAGAAATTCTGTTCCTCGATCTGTTCTGATAGAGGTTATACTCATCTCTTTATGTTTTGTGATCTTGTGTAGGAAGTCAGGGAGCTTGTCTAGGGTTTCTTTCTTCTTTAATAGAAAGATGACCCAAGTGAATCTTGAGTAATCATCTATGATTATTAGGGTGTACTTTCTCCCATTTATGCTTAGAGGTTTGACTGGTCCAAACAGATCAAGATGTAACAGCTCTAGTATCCTTGAAGTTGAGTGAGCTGTTTTGCTTGAGAAGGATGATCTGGTTTGTTTTCCAGCTTGACAGGCATCACATATATGATCTTTATCATATACTTGATCTGGTAGACCTTCCACTAACCTTTCCTTGGCAATCCTGTTGATTGACTTGAAGTTAAGATGGCTTAATCTCTTATGCCATAACCAGCTGGTTTCTGATACAGTCTTGGTGACTAAGCAGGTCTCGATCTGGTTTGTCCATTGGACAATGTATAGTCTATCCTGTAACTTACCGGTAAGGAGTATCTCATCTCCTTCCTTATTCTTCACCAGACAGTTGTTAGTATCAAAAACAATCTGATTACCATTAGCACAAAACTGACTTACAGAAAACAGGTTGTGACTAAGACCCTCAACGTATGATACATTAGTGATAGTAGTCTTGCCAACTTTGATGTTTCCATACCCTCTGGTATAGCCTTTTGAATTACATCCAAAAGTGACCTGGGGTCCTGGTTTTTCTATGTAATCTGATAGCAGGTTCTTATCACACGTCATGTGTTTTGAACAACCACTATCGATTATCCAGATTGTTCCTCTTGCAACTTTACTCCTTCTTGCAGTTCTTTGATCCTGCAATTATTCAAACTTAGCTACCCTTTCAACGTTTGGGTGCTTGGTTATTAGCAAATATTCCTTTTCGAATCCAGAACATTCTAGGGTTAGGAACAGAAATATAGCAGGTAATGATGTTCCCTTCATTATCAACTTTAGAAACAGAGTGAATTTCAGATGGATGATATTTCTCTATTCCATCTTTCTTCAATCCTTTCTTAGTAGGTACTGTCCTGTTGATAATTTTTGTCCTGTTGACATTTGCTTTTTGAAGGTGATCTGTTTCAGTGTAGTGAGCTGGTTGTTCCTTGGTTTGATGATACTGCCTGTTCTTCGCATCTTTAATTATCATCTTTTGAGGATAACCTTTCTTTTTTTTCAAGTCCCTCACTTGATCTGGTATTCGCTTCCTTTCTGGTACGAAGTTTACAGTTCCAGAGGACTTTTCTGAGTGGCCTGGATATCCTAATCTAGATGTGCCCTTTTGTTGTAGATTGATTAGCAACTTGGCAAGCTCATCACTCTTGTTAATCATTTCTTTTCCTTTCTTGATCTTTTCTTCAGCAACATTGTTTCTTGTAACCAGATCCTTAACTTTTGAGTTAAGTAAGTGGATCTCACTATTTTTACTTTTGATCTGTTCTTCCAGATCGTTTATTTTAGCAACAAATTGTATGTTTGCTGTGCTTAGAGTCTGTTCAACTTTCTTTAATCTGTCATTCTCTTCAACAACTTCTTTAAACAGCCTCTTAATACTTGAGTAACTTTTGAACATCTCATCTATTTCGTTCCATGAGTATTCTGCTTGATCTTCACTTCCCTGTTCAAGATCATTATTATTATTTGAGGAATTTGAGTAGCAAGAATTTACCTCAACATCATCAAGACCGTTGTCCAATCCCACATAGCATTCATTCCAGCTTTCTTCATCATCAGCAATGAAGGCTTCATCATTTTCTGATGAGCTATCTGAGAAATGACTTGAGCTGCTTGAGTTTTGTTCAGCTATCATGGCTTTGCGTTCATATTTAAGCTTTCGGTCTCTTTTAGCTCTTAGTTCTTCTCTTTAGCTTCTGGACAGATCAGGACAATCTGTTTTGAAGTGACCTGTTCTGCCACATTCAAAGCAGGTGTAGTCTGTAGAGCTAGAAGTCTTTGTTGTTTTAGCAATCTGCTTCTTAGACTCATTCTTGTCATCAGATCGATCATTGTCATACTTCTTGTTGAAGTTTCTCTTGTTATCTTTGTAGAAGTGTCTGTATTTCTTCGATCTGGTCTTCATCTTGTCCATTCGTTTGGCGATCATTGCGAACTCTTTTAAGAGTTTGTCATAGCCTTTTTCTTCATCTGGGGTAGCTAACTCAGAAGGATCATCTGGTTTGCTCTTCGCTTTGAAGGCTACCTCTTTGTCCTTCTTTGAGCTGCTTTCTATCTTTTTGGACAGATGATCTGGTCCTCGTATTCTTTGAATATCACACTCATGCCCTTCAAGGTGATCAAACAAAGCTTCAGTGGACAGTTCATTAAAGTCTGTTCGTAGAGGTTGCATTGCAGCATATATCTCCCAGCTTGGTGGAAGAGCTCTAAGAACTTTCATGTTCTTCTCCCTTTGAGTATATTTGTTCTTTTTGCACGCAGATATCTCAAGAAGGATTCCAGTGAATCTCATCTTCATCTGTTCTATTGTCTCGCCTGGTTTCATTTTGAATTCATCATATTTGTTGCAGGCAAGAGACAGTTTGTTCTCGATCATTACTTCAGATCCTAGGGCTAGGTCTCTTAAGGCTTCCCACATCTCTTTGGCAGTATCCAGATCTTGGATTTTAGCCAGATGTATGCCTTTGACCGTGCTGGAGATGATTCCTTTGGCAAAATCATCAAGATTTGCTTCTCTCCTTTCTTCAGAAGTGTATTTTCTGGGATCCTTTAGCACAGATTCTTTGACCACTCCTGTATCAGTGATACGAGTAGTCTCTTCTGTAATTGCTAGAGGCCCTTCTTCGATTACTTTCCACATCAAGCAGTGATGTGCTTTAAGACACATCTTGATTCTGAAGCTCCATTTTCTATATCCTTGGATAGAGAATTCTTCGCAAGCCCTGACAACAGATGACTCCATAACAGATAATATGCTAGTGAATGAAAAAGTTTTCTAAGATCTATTCAAGTTGACCACACAGGTTTTAACCCTGTGAAACAAAACAATGGTCAGTTGAACCACCGCTCTGATACCACTTGTTGGTCCCGAAAGAGCAAGGTTTGGTGTATGGGGGGGAATACACCAAATACAAACTTTTCAGTTTACTTGACAAGTTGAGAGAGTTCAAGCTATTCTGTATAAGAAATTGCTCGTAGATGACTAGACAGATCGATATGCAGATCAATACCAGTTTAGTCCAACCCGATTACTCTCTTAGTGTAAACACTTAGCTAATAATAAGAGTGATCTTATTACTTAATTTCTAAGTGTTGAGTGAGTGCGGAATAATGGTGGGTTAGTGATTGCTCTTGTTTAGAAAACCTTAGTAATAATCCAGAATGATAAGAAGATTGATTGAGATGCAGATTGATGATAGTGCAGAGAGTTAGAATAATAAAAAACTGAGAATAAAATGCAGGAATGTAAAGCACACAGTTATTTAACGTGGTTCGGGAAATCCCTACGTCCACGATCTGGTCAAAACTAGACCAGATTATCCACTACTAGGATACTCTGCTTCTTTATACTCGTAGAGAACGAGTCACAAGTACCAATCAAAACTAGACAGATACTTATGCACGAATTAAGGGTCGTGTCCCTTTACAACAGATTACCTCTACGTTACCACTAGAAAAACTACTAGCTAGCAGGGTGATCTCCTTTGTCTCGATAAGACAGACTTGAATCGAGATGGTTGGTGTGATGTAGAATCACAAGGTGTTGATGATCTAAGTCTGGATAGCAGATTGATTGCTTGAGAAAATAATAACAGTATAGTTCGCGTGTGTTCTCTCTAACAATTCTCCAGATCTCTAACTTCAACTATATAGGCGTTGAATATAAAATTCTAGCCGTTGTTGATTGGTGTGAGATAGATGGTATATTGCCAATCAATGGTTTCCATCATATTTGTTCTTGCCATATAGGAAAGGTTGACTCAATCATTGAGTTATGGAAAGCAGATTGCTAACGGTCTCTTTCGTTTTATGTGTTAATCGAAGATCTTCTTTCCAATCCCAGTTGGATGGACTTGATCTTGACGTGGCAAGAGCATATGATGTGTAGGATGATGTAAGCTGATGGATTGATGACTCAATCGTTCTGGTTCCTCGCTGCAGGCATCGATCTGGTCATCAATCTGGTCACTGTCTGTTACAGCAGATCAATTCCTATTTGGCGTAAA
>JAPKLX010001041.1:0-28953 GCA_026898415.1 Leonotis leonurus | reverse complement strand
TTGTGTTCTTGGTACAGTTCTTAAGTTGGCTCTTTAGAACTTGATTTCATCTGTCTCGTTCGTGATATCCAGTAGTATCCGGGTTAGACAAGCCGCGAAGATCGATCCATAGACGCGTTTCGGATTCAAGTAAATCCGGGGTTCGTTTCGGTAAGTTCTTCATCCTTTTCTTTTCGTTTCCAGCCACCCTCGTTTTCTCCCAGCCATCATAAAGCTTTAAATCTGCCTATGCATGTATCCCAACCCCACGCCAACCCAGTTTCCCCTTCAACAAGTCGTCGTTCCCAGATTTTAACCCTAAACGCCCCAAAAGTCCTTCCCGAGCCAAATCTCAAACCCCTCGTGCGAATTGGCTGAATTTTGGATATGTTGTTTGAGACTTCAGTTTATAATTGGTGATAAAATTTGAGCTTAATCCAAGTTGATTTGTTATAGTTTCCAGTCGGGTCTTCTATTTGGTGTTTTCATCGCTATTAGTTCAGTTTTGTGTTTTGGATAGAACCAACCTTTATGTTGACGTGTGTTCGTTTCTTGCTTCCGCATATTGTTGGCCGTATCAGAATAGCCTGTCAGTTCAAAGTTATCGTCATGTGGATACCAGAGACCAACGTGAGCTTTTCCTTTAAGATATCTAAGTATCTTTTTGACAGCTTCCATATGTGATTCTTCGGGATTGGATTGATATCTGGCACATACTTCTACTGCAAACGTGATATCTGGTCGACTTGCAGTAAGGTATAATAGTGAGCCAATTATGCCTCTGTATTTTGTTATAGGTGCTGGTTTGCCTTCTGGATCTGGATCTATCTTTCCATTTGTCTGTATTGGAATCTTGGCTGGCTTGCTGTCTTTAACTCCAAACTTGTTGACCAGATCGTTAATGTACTTTGCTTGGTTTACAAAGATACCATCTGGTAGCTGTTTTACCTGCAAACCTAAAAAGAAATTCATCTCGCCCATCATGGACATTTGATATTTGTTCTTCATTAGTTCAGCAAATTTATCACATAAGTGGGGAGATTGAGATCCAAAAATTATGTCGTCTACATATATCTGGACCAAAATGATATGTTCTTTGACTTTAATGACAAACAGTGTTTTGTCAACAGAACCTCTCTTGAAACCTAATTCCAGCAGAAATGTTGATAACGTTTCATACCACGCTCTGGGTGCCTGTTTCAATCCATAGACAGCCTTAGCTAATCTATATACTTTCTGGTCAGGATTTTCTTCTTCAAAACTAGGTGGTTGCTCAACATATACTTCTTCCTCAAGTATACCATTTAGGAATGCACTTTTAACATCCATCTGGTATACTTTGAATCTCTTGTAAGCTGCATATGCGAGGAATAGTCTGATTGCTTCCAATCTGGCAACCGGTGCAAAAGTCTCGTCAAAGTCGATACCTTCCTGTTGACTGTATCCCTTTGCAACAAGTCTAGCTTTGTTTCTGACTACTTCTCCGTTCTCATCCCGTTTATTCTTGAATACCCATTTGACACCTATTATTCCCTGATGTTTTGGTCTGTCTACCATGTACCAGACTTGGTTTCTCTTAAACTCATTGACTTCTTCTTGCATAGCAACGACCCAGTCTGCATCTTTGAGTGCTTCTAAGTGTCAGAGGGTTCAACGCGTGATAGGTAGGAACTGAGAAGTGCACTTTCTCCATGCATTCTTCTGGTTCTTACTCTATCACCTGGGTTCCCAACAATCTGTTCAGGAGGATGATTATCTTGTATCCATCTCCTCCTGCTGGTCATCTCTTCTTCTGATATCTCAGGTTCTGGTTCATTTGTTGGTTCCTCAAATTCTGGATGAGATGTTTGAAAAGGATTGTCAACATCTGGTTCTTCAATTTCTTGATTATTGTTCCAACCATTTGTATCTCTTGATTCTTCTGGTTGATTATCTTCTGGTGGAACTATTGATCTGTCAAGATCCAGAATGATATGTTCTGTTCTCCCTTGCTGTGAGCTTATTGCTTCAGCATTAGATGGAACATCAATATCATTATCATCTGTTGCATTCCAGATTAGAATATCTTCTAGCAGAATTCCTTCTGTTCTCTTATCCTTGTTCTGGCCTTGTGTGTGATCGTCACTTAACTCTCTGTCAATGACAAGAGATTCATCAAAGACAATATGAGGTGTTACCTCCACAATATGAGTCTTCTTGTTGTAAACCCTATAAGCTTTACTAACATCAGAATATCCTAAGAATATTCATGGGTCAGCTTTACTATCAAAGGTTTTCAACTGAGATTTCCCATTATTATGGATGTAACACAGACAACCAAAAGTGCGTAAATAATGAATCCTGGGCTTTCTGTTGTTCCAGACTTCGTATGGTGTCTTCCCATGTCTGATGGTAACTACAGATCTGTTCTGTGTATAGCAGGCTGTAGAGATGGCTTCTGCCCAAAATTTCTTCGGTAATCTGGTTGCATTGAGCATTGTGCGAGCTGCTTCTTTTAATGATCTGTTCCTTCTTTCAACAACTCCATTCTGTTGAGGTATCCTAGCTGCAGATGTCTGATGTGTGATTCCCATCTTGTTGCAGTAGTCCTCAATCTTCTGATTTAGGAATTCTGTTCAATGATCAGTTCTGATGGTTGTAACAGAAACTTCCTTTTTCTTGGTGATTTTGTTGAGGAAGGTTGGTAGCTTTTCCAAGGTCTCTTTCTTCTTACCAGAGTGTACTTTCTACCATGTGAATCTTGAATAATCATCAATGATTACCAGAGTGTACTTTCTACCATTTATACTTAATGGCTTAACTGGACCAAATAAGTCTAAATGTAGTAACTCTAAGATTCTGGTAGAAGACTAAACAGATTTGTTAGAAAAAGATGATCTGGTTTGTTTTCCAGCTTGACATGCTTCGCAGATATGATTTTTGTCATATACTTGATCTGGTAACCCTTCGACTAGTTTCTCTCGTGCAATCTTATTGATTGACTTGAAGTTGAGATGACTTAGTCGTTTATGCCACAGCCAACTAGTTTCTGATAATGTCTTAGTGACCAGACATGTCTTAATCTGGTTGTCCCATTGCACAATATATAATCTATCCTGCAATTTTCCGGTAAGAAGTATCTCATCTCCTTCCTTGCTCTTCACAAAACAATTGTTAGCATAAAAAACAATCTGATTACCATTAGCACAGAACTGACTTACAGAAAACAGATTGTGGCTAAGACCCTCAACATATGATACGTTTGTGATGGTGGTCTTGCCAACTCTTATGTTTCCATATCCTCTGGTATATCCTTTTGAATTACATCCAAAAGTGACCTGAGGTCCTGGTTTCTCTATGTAGTCTGATAGTAGGTTCTTGTCACATGTCATGTGTTTTGAACAGCCACTATCTATGATCCAGATTGCACCTTTTGCTATCGTGTACCTTCTTGCAGTCTTCTGATCCTGCAATTAATTACACTTAGCTACCCTTTCAATATTTGGGTGTTTGGTTATTAGCAAATGTTCCCTTTCGAACCCAGAACATTTTTGGGTTGGGGACAGCAATATAACAAGTAATAATATTTCCATCATTATCAACTTTTGACATAGAATGAAATATAGATGGATGATATCTTTCTATTCCATCATTCTTCAATCCTTTATTAGTGGGTACTGTCCTGTTGACATTCTTGTTGGGTAATGTTTTGTTGACATTCTTGTTAGGTAATGTCCTGTTGACATTTTTGTTGTGTACCCCTTCTGTTTCTGTGTAATCTGCTGGTTGTTCCCTTGTTTGATGGTACTGTCTGTTGCCAGTCTGTTTCACCATCATCCTCTGAGGTTGTTCTTTCTTGTTTCTAAGATTTATCACTTGGTCTGGTATTTGTTTCCTTTCTGGTACGAATTTTATGGTACTAGAGGGCTTCTCTGAGTGGCCTGGATATCCTACTCCAGATGTACCCTGTTGTTGAAGGTTGATTAGCAGCTTGGCACGTTCATCACTCTTGTATATCATTTCCTTCCCTTTCTTTATCTTCTCTTCAGTAACATTGTTTCTTGTAATGAGATCTTTGACCTTAGAGTTTAGCAAGTGAATGTCATTGTTTTTTCCTTTGATCTGTTCTTCCAGATCAGCTATTTGAACAACGAACTGGGTATTAGCAGTACTCAGTATATGTTCTGTTTTCTTCATCCTATCATTCTTTTCTACTACTTCTTTAAATAATCTCTTGATGCTCGAGTAGCTTTTGAACATCTCATTGACTTCATCCCAAGAGTATTCATCTTGATCTTCTGTTTCCTGTTCCAGATTAGTATCATTTGAAGAATTAGAGTTACAAGAATTTACCTCTACATCATCTAGACCGTTGTCTAGTCCTACATAGCATTCATCCCAGTTTTCTTCTTTATTGGCAAAGAATGCTTCATCATCCTCTTATGAACTATCTGATAGATGGCTTGAGCTACTAGAGTCTTCTTCTGCTATCATGGATTTACGTTGAGCTTTTAGTTTTCGATCTCTCTTAGCTCGTAGTTCATCTCTTTGACTTTTAGATAATTCTGGGCAATCTGTTTTGAAATGGCCTGTTCTCCCACAACCATAACAAGTATAGTCAGTAGGATTAGTAACTTTAACATTACCTCTACTTTCTGTTTTGTCATCAGATCGTTCTGCTTCTTTGTTCTTCTGGTATCTGCTCTTGTTATCTTTGTAGAACCTTCTATACTTTCTCGATCTGATTTCCATCTTGTCCATTCTCTTAGCAATCATTGAGAATTCTTTGAGTAACTTATCATATCCTCCTTCTTCTGGTGCGGCAGATGCTACTGATTCATCTGTTTTGCACTTCGCTTTGAAGGCAGTCTCTTTCTCCTTCTTTGAGTTATTCTCGCTCTTCTTGCTGGAGGAATAATCTGGTCCGTGAATCCTTCTGATGTCACATTCATGAACAGCTAGGTGATCAAATAGTGCTTCTACGGACAAGTCATTAAAATCAGCAAGTAGAGGTTGCATAGCTGAATAAATCTCCCAGCTTGGTGGTAGAGCTCTAAGAATCTTGAGATTCTTCTCTCTCTGTGTGTACTTATTCTTTTTGAAGGCAGAAACTTCAAGTAGTACTTCAATGAACCTATTCTTCATCTGTTCAATGGTTTCTCCAGGTTTCATCTTGAATTCATCGAACTTGTTACATGCCAGGGACAGCTTGTTCTCAATCATTGCTTCAGAGCCTAGACTGAGATCTCTCAAGGCTTCCCACATTTCTTTGGCTGTATCGAGATCTTGGATCTTAGCCAGATGGACTCCTTTTACAGTACTGGAAATAACTCCTTTGGCAAAATCATCGAGATTTGCTTCTCTTCTTTCTTCAGGTGTGTATTTTCTGGGATCTTTGAGTACATCCTCTTTAACAACTCCTGTTTCAGTGATACGAGTTGTTTCTTCAGTAATGGCTAATGGTCCTTCTTCAATTACCTTCCACATCAGGCAGTGATGAGCCTTGAGACACATCTTGATTCTGAAGCTCCACTCTCTGTAGCCTTGGATGGAGAATTCTTCGCATGCCCTGACAACAGATGACTCCATAATGATAGATAGGATGCAAATGATGAAAAAGACGAACAGATGGAAATCACAAAACCTCTAAATCTAACCCAAGAAGTGATATAGGTCAGTATTTCGCCTATACCCCAACATGTAGTTGACGCAGCTACTCAGGGATGATGAATGATACACGAAGGAGGGATGGTTGACTCGCCGATACGTCGATAATTGAATCTTCTTGGAATAACCAAGAAGAACTCGGATACTTGAGAGAGAGATAAACTCACATAAATATATTGATAAAAAAAAGGTTCCCCTCAATTCTCCAAGACATGCCTTTATATAGGCCACAAATGAAACCTAATTCCCATCAAATAAGAGACTAATTAAAAGGAAATAAATCAACAAGGTAAATTTCCATCTAAATCATATCCTCAATCAAATTAGGAAACTAACTTAAAGGAAATTTAATTATGAAATGTAAACTGCTAAATAATAATATTAATCAAAATAGGAAACTAGGTAAAAGGAAATAATTCAAAAAGGTAATTTGTCAATTATTAATGGCTTGATTTCCACCTAGATATCATTACAAAAAATGTGGCCCCATGCATGCCACACTAGGAAATCGAATATGCTCCACTTTCAGCTCTTTCAAATGAAATTAACGCGATGAATCTTGGGCTGCCTTGTGTGACATCACCAATGGACCTCTTAATTAACTTTTGAGCCCAAACCTCTTGAATTAATCCATGCAATCTATTTTTGAACTTCTTAGCTCGAGCTCGTATAATTGGTCCAACATGAATGCGTACATGATCGTGAATTGATGATCCGTGGGCTCGATCATTCCCCTCCTCTTGAAGAGGATTTGTCCTCAAATCCTGGTTGTCGATGTCGGGATCAAACACGAACCCTTTTATCATTGCAAGAAAATACCATTGTAAGATATGTTTTCCCTTGAGCTTCTTCTTCTTCTTATTCTTTTTCTTCTTCTTTGGTTCCGACTCATCTTGAAGCTTGATAAGATCTTCATACTCGTCAATATTAACTGACAGGTTCTCTTGCATTTCAACCCTTGCTTTAGTACTTTCAACTTGCCATTGCAACTTCTAGGGTTTAGGATGACTAAAGATGTGAAACCCTACAATTTCCAACATGATAGAACTAGCATTATTAGTACAAGTTCCACCATCAATAATAATACCACAAACCTCATCTTTGACGGTGTTTTTTGTGTGAAAGATCTTCTGTTGATGCTCCTCTTCAACGTCACTAGTTTGTGTCATATGCCTCTTCAAAATCAAAGAAATTCATTATATACCTCATGCACATCTTGGAAAAACAAAGAAAAACTCTAATACTCTTGAGAGAGAGATAAACTCACATAAATATATTGATCAAAAAAGGTTCCCCTCTAAATTGTCCACGACATACCTTTATATAGGCTACAAATCAACCTAATTCCCATCAAATTGGAAATTAATTAAAAGGAAATAAATGAACAACGTAAATTGCCATCTAAATCAATCCTCAATCAAATTAGGAAACTAACTTAAAAGAAAATCAATCAAAAAAGGTAAAGTGCTAAATAATAATACTAATCAAAGTAGGAAACTAGGTAAAAGTAAATAATTCAAAAAAGTAATTTTCCAACTATTAATGGCTTGATTTCCACCTAGATATCATTAACAAAAATGTGGCCCCATGCCTTCCACACTAGGAAATCGAATATGCGCCACTTTCAGCTCTTTCGTATGAAATTAATGCGACGAATCTTGGGCTTCTTTATGTTCCATCACCAAAGGACCTCTTAATTAACTCTTGAGCCCAACACCTCTTGAATTAATCCATGCAATCCATTTTTGAACTTCTTGGCTCGAGCTCGTATAATTGGTCCAACCTAAATGCTTACAGGATCGTGAATTGATGATCGATGGGCTCCATCAAAGATGGCTATAAGATATTATTTTATGGCAATATGACCCCTCTGTTGTGGGCTTATTAAAATCGAGTAATGTTCTTTGATGTAATGACTCATGGTATAAGCTTAGATATAATTTAGCAGTTATAGCCGCATTGTGCGGCCTCTAATTGTTGTGTTGTATGACCAGTAAAATCGTTTTAAAATCGATGATCACACTGCGTGGCTTGCATGATTTATTTTAAATAGTATGTTTTAAAGCATGATCGTTTATTTAAGGTTTTTGATTATCTGCATTTGAGAATGTTATTTATGATAGACTATTTTATTTTATTATCAATTTTGTTGATTAAGCATGAATTTCAATCCACTTGCTTCAATTCTTGAAAAGAATCACCTTGAGAACGATAATTATATTCATTAAAAAAGGAATTTGGACATTATCCTTACTGCTGACAACATCAAGTTCGTCCTTGAAGAGCCATGTCTACCAGGTCCTGCTGATAACGCATGTGCCAGTGTTAGGGCTAAATATGATAAATGGGTTCATGCTGATATGGACGAAGGACCCGTTCGATATAAAGATCCAAGAACCCTATGTATAAGAGTTAGACAGGAGTCTCCGTAGATCGAGAATCTAGTTTGATCATCCCCTAGAGCGTAGAAACCTTGAACTGTTGACTATATAGATCAACCAAGAACCTCGGTATGGTTGAACGCTAGAAAACCATGCTCAAGTGACTTGATAAGTTTTTAAACAAGTGAAAAACTCTACAAAAGTATTTCAAATCACAAAGGGAATGCCAAATTCTTTTTCATTCAAGTGTTCCAATTCCAAATGATTGCTAACTTATTTTATAGGCTAGAAAAAAAGGACTCTTGATGGCATACAACTATCCCCACTTCTACCACTAATTAAAAGACTTAAATAGATACATTTATCATCATTAAATCACTACCTCTATATGTTTTCTAGCTAAAATACTTGTTCCCTCTCCCAAAAGCCTTCAAGATAATATTTTGACGACTATATTCTCTCTAATCCTTTTGTATAAAGTATGCTCTGTACTTGCCTTTTATATTAAGGATCTTGTACATCAAAAATATTTGAAGGTATAAATCTATGGTCCCCTTGATTTGTACGGTGATCTTGATAAAAATGTTATTGTAAGATCTTGATACAAAGTATGTGCTAGTTGTGAAACAATTGTGTTATGTAAAACTTATGAGCCTTTGAATAATAATGTCATTAGTATCTTATGTTTGCCTTGAGAGTACGAATCTAAGAGGCTCCCGGACCACTCGTGATATTAGAACTAGATCAGCCTCGAGCCTTTGAATAATAATGTCATTAGTATCTTATGTTTACCTTGAGAGTACAAATCTAAGATGCTCCCGGACCACTCGTGGTATCAGAACTAGATCAGCCTCGATCTTGGCGGAGGGAGAATATAAGTGCCTTAATATTGTCTTGCTTGGTGATTACGGAGTCAGAGCTCTCACCCAGCTATGTAATCCCCTTTATTGGTCCCGAAAGAGTAAGGTTTGGTGTATGGTGGAGTGGGGGGGGGGGGGGGGGCCCTTAATACACCAAATAAAGACTTTTCTATTTACTTGACTAATTAATGTAGAGAGATTAAGCTTTCTCGAAGAGAGATTGTTCAAGATAACAGACCAGGCTCACTCACCAGGTTCACTAGTGATCTGTCCAAATAAGATCTTTCTCGTGAGTTACGCAAGGCATAAGCAAGAGTGAACTTGTTATCTAACAATGTGTAGTGTGCAGAATATGGTGGATTTAATCTGTTGCTCTTATTAGAAAACCATTGTAAACACTAAGCTGAATATATTAGTAATTGATTAAATCAATGCAAGTTTGTATGCGAGTGTTGTGTTAGTGAATAAACAACTGAAAGTAAATTTGTAAAGTAAAGAACACAATTGTTTTTACGTGGTTCGGGAAACTCCCTATGTCCACGGTCCAATCAAAACTAGATTGGATATCCACTACTAGAATAACTAGTTTTTTTATACTCATTGAGTACGAGCCACAGGTTCAAGTCAAAACTAGAAAGAAACTTGTGCACGAATAGGGAGATAAATCTGCTATAAATACCTTCACGTTAATCCACTAGAAAAATACTAGCTAACGAAGATATCAACTCTCCTTCTTCTCGATAAGAGAAACTTGAATCGAGGTTGGTGTGATTTCGATCACGAATGGCTTTGAACAATTTATGTAATGAGAAATCTCCTCGTCGAGTGCTTCAATGGTTGAGTAGATTTCTGGTCAGAGTTTCATCTTTGTAAGAAGGCGCGTATGTTCGTTCGTTACTCTCTAGATGTTGTTCGCAACATTTATAGGTACAAAATTGAAATTCTAACAGTTGGGTTGATTGGCTAGCATTTAATGCTTGATTGTCAATCACTGGATTGAATCCCTAATTTGATCAGCATGCCTTGTAAAGAAAGATTGATGAGATCTCTTTATTATGGAAATCAGATAACTGATTGATCTCTTTCCTTCTTTAAGCTTCGATTGATTCTCCTTCCTTCTTTGAGAAATCTGATGACGCATTGTATACTCAGATGACTTCGAGAACATCAGATGACTTATACAAAACTTCAGATGACGCATTGTATATCTGAAGATTGCATAGTCTCCATTTAAGTGATCTGTAAGGCACAGGTTCACTCTTCCAAGTTGGTCTGGTCAGTCAGGTCAGGTTCACTACCAGCGAGGTGATCTGGTCCAAAGTTTCTCCTAAGGTTGATAGCAACAGTTGAGTAAGAACAGGTTTGGTCCAGGTTGCGTGACCCTCATCAAGTTTGTCTGCTTGCATTAGGTTCACAAGTCTGCATTCACAGAACAAAAGACTATCTATAACAGATGACTTCCTATAGGACAAGATACTTAACGTGTTTGAGTCCTTTACATATTAGCCACCAACTAACTTGGTCTAGATCAAAAGCCGGCTTGCTCCGTTTTACTTATAAACAAAGTTATCTCCTTGTTACATTTTGGAGCAGGCTGAGTCTAGCAAGCAAAGCAAACTTAAAATAAGTGTGTTTCGAAAGAACATCATCAAAACTAAATTTTGAGAGGGTTTCCAACAATTTCCCCCTTTTTGATGATGTCAAAACCACACTTTACAAAATAACCCTGAATAAAGCAATAAAAGTGATTTGGTTTAAAAAACCAGAAGGGTTAATTTTTGTTATGATTTATAACGAATAAAGACATTAAATGAGTTCTGGACAAAGAGTAATTGTCATTAGATAACCCATCAAATATATTTCAGATCAGATGTGTTTCTTATACGTTACATGATATTGTCCAGAGCAACACAAAACATAAAAGATAACTGATAGCAATTTTACATGATAATCAATCAAACCATCTACTACATGTCTTCTTCTGCTTCGCCTACTTCATCATCTTCTTATGTGCATCAGGAGTCATCTGAACACTCTAATAGGTTCCATCTCTGATCCTTGCGTAATCTGGGTCGTGGTTGTTTATCTTGAATCCTCTGGCCTTAGCGATCAGGTTGATGCAATTCAGAATGTAAGTCTTGTCTAGGATTGTGCTCCCTGGTATCAGTGGACACTGCATATATTCTCTAGAAGGTGCCTTGATCTCCACTTTGGCTCCATTTGCTGCTTCCTTCACCCTCTGAACTAGCTCTTTCTCTTTGTAGTTGTCCATATATTTCTTGAAGTCCTCGTCAACGGGCTATTCTGAGTATGCAGGTTCTTTCAAGAAATATCTGTTCAGAATGAAACCTGTCTTGATAAGTTCCCATTCACTTTAGTCTTCATCTACTACCCAGACATCTCTAGGTGTCTTTTTCTGCAAAAATAAAATGTCAACCAATGTTCTAAATGGTACTTTCTTCTTCGCCGACTGAGCTACTGGCTGAACTGGTGGTGGTTGATCTGCTCTGGGTGGAGAGAAAGGTGTCTGGTAAGCTTTGTCCCTCTCTGCTCTCTCTACCTCCTTCTGCTCCTTTATCGCCTTTTCCTTATAAAATTGTGCTCTGAAAATAGGATCACAGGTTTGATCTTGACTAACTCCCAGCAACATCAACTCTGCGATTTGGTCGCCTTCATCTTTCTCTTCCACTATAGGCTTCTTGCCTTTGTCTTGTCTTGGCTAATCTGCTTGTTGAGCTGGTTGTGGAGCTGGCCTGGGTGGAGTAGTGTGCCTCTCAGGCTGCTTCTTGGCTGGTTCCTTTCCCTTGCCTCCACGACCTCCTTTGCCATCCTTATCTCCTCATCCTCCTCTGCCTCCTTTCCCTTCCCCCTTTTTGACATCATCATAAATGGAGTTGATGAGTGTACAAAAGGAGTCAATCTCATTCTGCATAGTTGTCTGCTTCTCCTCTGCACTGCTTTTGAAGTTGAGCAAGAATGTGATGTTCTGATTTGCCTCACTTATCTGGTTGCAGAGCCTGTTGTTCATTGTACTCAGCGTTTTATTGTAGGTGCCCTGGATTTGATCCATGTCATCAAACCTCTTGAATTGCTGACTTAACTCATCTCGAGTTGGATATTCAATTTTAGTGAGGACTTTTGGTAGGTTCTTCTCCAAGATTTCCGAGCAGTGTTCTTTCTCAAAGGTATCTAGTTGCATATGTAAGTCTCTGGAGGTAGATTCAGTGATATCAGCTGATAAAGAGGCATTGCGCTATTTAACAGCTTCATCAATCAGTTATTTCTCTTTCTGTGCAAGATTAACTATCAGTTTGTTTATCTCCTCAAACTTCTTATCAGTTTGGTGAGATTTATAAAGCATGTGAGAGATCAGCTAGTGGCGAGTATTTTAGGCATGATGACTAGCTTTTTTGGAAGAATAAGTTGTGTGTTCCAAAGTGTTCTTTACGTGAATTGTTATTGGTTTTGTCTCATGCTGGGGGATTGATAGGGCATTTCGGCATTGCTGAGACCCTAGTTGTTTTGCGAGAGAATTTCTTTTGGCCTCATATGAAACGAGATGTTGAGAGAATCTGTGGGCGTTGTGTTACGTGTAGGCAAGCTAAGTCTCAAACTAGCTCCCATGGTTTGTATACTCCATTACCTATTGCTAGAGCACCTTGGATTGATATTTCTATGGACTTCGTGTTAGGTTTGCCTAGGACTAAGCGTGGTAGGGATTCCATCTTTGTTGTTGTTGATAGATTTTCTAAGATGGCGCATTTCATTCCACATCATAAGTCTGATGATGCATCTCATGTTGCTGATTTATTCTTTACAGAGATTGTTAGATTGCATGGCATGCCTAGGACTATTGTTTCTTATCGTGATGCTAAATTTTTGTGTTACTTTTGGAAGACTTTGTGGTGTAAGTTAGGTACTAAACTTCTATTTTCTACTACTTGTCATCCACAAATTGTGGTCAAACCGAGGTAGTGAATAAGACTTTTTCTACGTTGCTTAGAGCTACTCAGTTTTCACCATTTGAAATTGTGTATGGTTTTAACCCTTTGACTCAATTGGATTTATCTCCTTTACCTGAGCATCAACATACTAACCTTGATGGAAAACAAATGGATGATTTTGTCAAACAGATTCATGAGAAGGCAAGGATGAACATTGAGAGGCGCACGAGGGAGTATGCTGCACAAGCCAACAAAGGGCGTCACAAAGTGGTATTTGAACCCGGTGGGTGTGGCTACATATGCTCAAGGAACGGTTTCCGGTGTAGCGGCAGTCCAAGTTAATTCCACGAGGAGATGGGCCATTCCAAGTGTTGGAGCGCATCAATGACAATGCCTACAAATTGGACTTACCCGGTGAGTATAATGTTAGTGCTTCTTTCAATGTTGCTGATTTGAGTCTATTTGATGTAGGTGACGACTTGGATTTGAGGACAAATCAACTTCAAGAGGAGGGGAATGACGCAGCCCGTGTAGCCCAAAGTTCGTTGATTCCAGACCCGACGTGTGTTCTTGTTGGGCCAATCACAAGAGCTCGAGCTAAGAACATCAAGGAGAGCTTAATGGGCTTAATCCAAGAAATATGTGATCAAGAATTTTCCACGAAGCCCATTGGAGAGATTGGACCGAGCAGCCCAAGAATAATCAATTTTATTGTGGCGAATGAGCTGGATCTTGAAGTTAATTAACTAGCATGGGCATCGAGACATGTTGGGACACAATTTCTATTTATTTATGTTATTTTATTTTCGTGCGTTTTTAGACCTTTTTTGGACATGGGCTTTGTTGCCTTATTATGTATTGGACGAAATCAAATTTTTATCCTTAATCAAATTCGTAAGTTTATTTCTCTCTTGAAATATTTTGAATTCCTCTTGGTTTTGTCAAGACGAGTTCATTATTTGGCGTATCAACGAGACTACCATCTCTCATTGTGTGCCATACATCATCCCCGAGTTGCTGCATCAACTATCTAGTACGACAGAGTAACATCATCCCCGAGTTGCTACATCATCCCTCGTTATCTAGCACGACAAAGTGTACTCTAAGTGTGTTTCGAGAGAACATTATTAAAAGTAAAATATTGTGGGGTTCCCAACAATCATTCTTGCCCTCATTATCGCCGTTATCCTTTTTTTTATCGGGCTTTTGGCTTTCTTCACCGCAAGTTCCATTTTCTTGAAAATATATTATATCATCGTGGGACACTTTTAAATGAATAGTGTTTACCATTCTATAATTCACACAAACCCTTCGATGACTGATCGACTGCCTTACTTGAGGAATAGTTTCACGAAAATGGAGACGAACAGGAATAATGTTCGATCTTATTTCTAGATTGAGTAGAAAGGGGATATATGACAGTTTTCTTCTTTTGTGCATCTCTGTGATGGGTAAATCTCCATGAAAAAGGGAAAATGTTGGTCCCGAAAGAGAACCCCCTACGTCCACGGTCCAATCCAAACTGAATTATATTTCCACTACTAGGATACTCTCTTCTTTATACTCGCTGAGAATGAGCCACAAGTTTCAAACACAATCTGGTTGAAACTTATGCACGAATAAGGGTCGTGTCCTTTTACAACTTACAGTATAGAACTGCAACAAGATATTTTCACGTTAATCCACTAGAAAACTACTAGCTAGCTTCTTTCTCCTTCTCGATAAGACAGACTTGAATCGAGTGGTGTGATTTCGATCACGAATGGCTTAGAATACGATCTGGTATGCAGAAACCTTCTCGAATGAATGCTTCTTAAAGTGAGTTGATTTCTGAGAAGAGTAACAACTTGATAATGATCTTGAAGTATCTGTACTCTTCTAATCTTTGTTCCAAGCTTTTATAGGTGTAGAATTTGAAATTCTAACCGTTGGTCTTGATTGGCTTGAAATAAATGTTGATTACCCTTTAGGAATTCGAATCCTAGGATATCTCATCTTGCCTTGTGTGAAAAGGTTTACCAATCCCTTGAAATATGGAAAGCAGTGATTGATACTTCTTTCCTTCATTGCACAGTGATTGATTCTCCTTCCAAACCTGATCCAAATAGATACACTTTCGATCTTTGTGAGATCTGCTGATGTGGCAAGGTGATTGGGATTCTCCTCAATCTATCTGGACAAACAAGCGAATGTCAGATGACTGGGTTGATCTGGTCCTGGTTCACTTCACAGGGTACGATCTCTGGTCATAGCAGATTGACATCGATCTGGTCAAATATCAATATGTTCCAAAATGCTCCATAGCATGGTTGCAAACTCTGTGAATAATTTCACTGCAACCAGATTGAGTGACCATCGTTCAAATCATCTGCTTGCTTTTGGTCTGTTGTTGATCTGGTCCTCGAACAGAATAAAGATAAAATAACTTCTATAGAATGTAATCCTTTACATTTCAAGTCATTCTCTAATCATCTGAGCAAAAATCATGTTCTCTATCAAATTTATATGTTAGTTATCAGGTACAGGTAGAACAGATTATAGCCTAGCAAATAAAATTAAATCTAAGTGTGTTTCGAGAGAATATCATCAAAACTAAATATTGTGGGGTTCACAACAGAAAACTTTCATGTAGTTTGTGATTGAATGTAACTGTTAAGATTTTTTCAAGAAGAAATATTTCTGTTAATACATATCTTCTTGTTTCTCAATCTTTTGAGAATGCGGCGTTATATTATTGTAACTTCTCTGTTCCAAACATTTCCTGAAAGCAGACGACAAGTTTTAAATCTTAATGCAGGCAATGCATATCTTGTTGAATCAGTCTTTCATGCCACATCACATATAACGATAATCGAACCCCCTATGCTGCTGTCGGGCGGATAGAGAATGCAATACTTTGATCCTGTTAGGAGTAGATTTGTTTTAGCTTGCCCCTTTCTTCTTATTAGTAAGATAGGTTTGGAAACCTATTAATAAGTAATAAGGTAAGCTTCCAAAGCTCCGTTCCTCTAATCAATAGAAGAGGGGGTTTCCCCTGCTAACTTGTTTGTACCACATATCAGCTAAAAAGATCGTTTAGTGAATCAGAACCAAGAAGCAATGGCCTTAGAGGCTTTTTCCAGGACAGAGTTGATTGCTCTTCTTCCTCTTAGTGAGGCAAGTCAAACCTTTCCAAGTCATGGGCGCGTGAAACTAATGTTTTGAAAATGAAAAGCAGACCTTGAGCCGTAAATCCCCCAAGCCAAGAGTCCAGAAAGAAGGCAAAGAAAGGCCAATAGAAGCAAGCATTTCAGATAAATAAAAAGATGATAGAGTTCAATAAAAATAAAAAGAATCGTGCAACTTTCAAAAAAGTAAGGCTTCTTATGCTTGAAATACTAGTGCATGTGAATCTGAAAGAAGCATATGATCTTTTGAGGAAATCTTATTACGTGAATTAGAAGATAAAGAATTGATTTTGACTTGTTCTTGTTCTCCAACCTGCTTATCTCGTAATGAGAATAGAATACGAACACGCATAGCCAAACACATATCGATCAAGTGTTGGGCTCTGCTTTTGCCATTGCTGGTCATTCTTGATTCGTTGCAAGACTAGGACAAGGCTCTCGTCCTAAACAAACTCTTCATCCTCGAAAGAGTAGGATTGTCTTACCACTTTAAGTGCTTGTTTTCCTGAGCCCGAAAGTTGGAGCATTCCAGAAGTCCGCATATTCCAGATTCAACGCTGCTAATGAGCTTGGATGTTCTGAGTGAGTTATGATTCTTTTCCTCCTTTGCTTTGTCCGACAGCAGGGAGGCAACTACTGAGCGGGATGATAGGAGTTACGGCTCTTTTACCAGGGGATCTAAGCAGTTCTGTTAGCTAGTCCAATCACTGGTAGCTGCTATCCAATCGTGAAACTTCCCCGACTGCAGATCGTTCTTGCATATGCCTTCCACACGTTCACCTACTGAGGAGTAGGTCCAGGTAATATCCGACCAGGGAAAGGCAAGGAAGGTACTTTTGCTCGTCTTTCTATCATGATGTCGGTAAATAGCTTCCCCAAGAAAGGCCCATCTGAATCTCCTTTTCCCGCCTCATCCCAATGCTCAAAAGGTAGAGTTTTTTTGGGTTCCCCAAGTCCTTTTTCAAGAGTAGGAGAAGATTTTTCTTACTAGTCACAGTTAGCATAAGAGTAAGAGGCCTATCGTCTTCACTCTTGACTTTGTTGTTGAAAAAGAGAACAAAACTATAAAAAAATAGAAGAAGCCTACCTTCTAAGCCAATCTAGGGTGAGCTGGTCTGAAAAGGTTAGCAACTTTGGACCATTGATCGAACTAATTGAATGATTAGACGAGTAAAGGGATCTACAAGTGGACGATTGATTAACAACAAGAAACAAACAGTTTGAGTTTACAGATTGATGAAAATTCATTAGCCCTTTAGCAACAGACGCAGACACGCCCATTAGATGAGCAAGTAGCTCTTGGTTACCGAGTCATATCCAGACTCAAGGCACCAGAAAGACAGAAAAGAAAATACTTATCCAATATAGCTCCGCTCATAGAGTATACTGTTAAGGCACTTGTCCGACCTCCAAATGAACGTGTAAAATCCTTTGCAGGCTGGGCGATGAGGTATGACACACTAGTAGTAGGAGACTTTATTAAGGAATTAGAAACTATTATCATACTTGGATAAATATCCAGAGGGTAAGAGTCCGATCGAGTGAATGGGTCTTGTGTCTGCCATTTTACGACATAGTCCCTGTTAAGTTGCTTGATCACTAACTCGGACGTAGACCATTAGGCTTTGTATTCGAGGGCAAGTTCAAGACCTGCTCTCAAAGCTTCATATTCGGTCTGGTGAGCATCCTTTCGTTAAGTTAAGCTAAGGAATGAGGAATGATGGCATTGTCTGGTGAGACAAACACAATGTCGATCCTTGATTGATTATCCCTAGGGTTGCCCTTTTTCTACTTGCTTACTTGTAAGAGTAAGGTAATGCCAATTCACTTAGAAGAATAAGTAAGGCACATTTATGTGTTAAAAAAAACCTCGTGAAGCATGCGTGTCTTAGCATAGTGGTAGTGAGGTTAATGCCCAAGGCTTAAGTCTCGGGTTCGAGTCCTCTTCATCAGCTGATGGAAGAAAGAAATGTAGACTCGTAGGAATGCATTGACATCTAGTTTTTTGAAATAGAATAGAATACCTACAGAATTAACTAAGAGAAAGATTGGAAATCCAACTTCACCCAACCTCGTACGAACTTGTGATCGAAATGCAACATAGGTGGAAGTCTCAGAATGGAACTCAACGAACTAAGCCACATGGTTATTAGTGAAAATCATTGAGCTACCTTTTTCTCGGTAAAAGACCATGGAGGTCTCTTGAAGCTAGAAAGATTCCAAATCAACAAAGCATGAGAGAGATTTAGATGTCATACCGTAGTAATACACTGCTTTCCTGAATCCATTAATTTTTTAAGTTATAGGGGGAACTCCTATCACAACCCGCTTACTTAACTATTGTATTAGCTAAGTAAACGGATCGCGACTACGTTTACTGAAGGAATGAACTTAATTCTTAATTAATTACACTTTGATTAATATCAAATACGAGAAGGTTGAATGACAATTAAGTGACGCAATATCAAGGATACAATTGATAAGTGAACGAATCCAAAAGGGGAAATCGGGGTAAAAGGGTATCGATTTTCAGAATAATTTGGGCAGCATCTCCTTTGTAAATAGGTTAATTCCGGACAAACAGAAAACCCAAAGCAGGATATAATAAGTCAAAGCATATATCACAAATGGTTAGGAACATCCAAACCAACTGAAGATGATATGTACGACATCAAGTTTCAACGACAACAAGTTGAATAAATTCAGGTTTCTAAACATAACCAACAAAGGATAGTGAGTCAGCAACTACTATACATGACCAACATTTCAAAAAGATAATTCAGAGTTTTGGCAACAGATAGGGTGGTTGAGAATTATGTGTGACGACATAACCTCGGGGTAACTAGATACACATATTAACAAGCAAAAAGGAAAGCAAGCCCGAATCAGCATCCCTCACCATCGCCAACTCCGCTGCTCAACCTTCACATTCAGAAAAATATGCAGGGCATGAGTACTATATGTACTCAGTGGGCACATTGCCAAAAACTTTTAAAACATACTTTTATGACTTGCCAACTAAAGCAATACATAGGGTTTTAATTTTAAAAGAAATAACCTGTGTATGTTTTGTTCTTTTAAAAATTTTCATGCTCATGCTGTATCTTAATCTAACCATGACTTGTGTCTGCTGACAATGCATCTAAATACACCATATCTACACACTCTTGTGTTGAAAGGTAGGCCTCCCCTTCAACACTATGACCGGCCAACCCGCTCGCTGACTCACGGCCATAAATATGTACACAAACCCTTACTGGCAGCTCGTCCAGCATAGGGCCAACGCCGTAATTCTCTCGTAGATAGGCATCATGCAGCATGCTTAAAACAGGCAAGTCACACAAAATCTTTCAAATAATATGCATATCAAAATATGACATAATAGCATGCACATTTTTAGTTAAGAAATGCCCACCTCACTAACAGCTTAGTCTGAAAATCTCAGTTCTTCTTCCTTCAGCTCCGTTCCCTTTCTCCCTACTCCGCTTGCACCTTGATTGGATGATTTTCTCACAATTTGGTATTGATTTTTGGCTTAATTCTTGAGATTTGAAGAAAAATTTGTTTAGTGTGTGTGAATAGTGACGAAAATTTGGGTGGAGATGTGGGAAGATGATGAATAGTAGTTGAAAGTCTTACTTATAAGTTAAGTTAAGTGATTTTTCTAGTTTAATAATTAATTTATCTACTTTTCCACATTTCTCTAGGGGCTTCTAGAAGCTTCTCGATTCTTTAAAATACCATTCGTGACCGTTCGTGATTTGGAGTTCACTGGTTCAGACCGTTCGTGATTTGGAGTTCGTTTGAATAACTTATTCAAACTTTAAAATACCGAATAAATTTAACTGAATAAATTCTCTTTAAAAATAGTATTTTTCTAATAAATCTTCATAATAATCTCTTCTATATATATTATAAAATTATTCATAACTTATAGATATTACTACAGTTGTCGAATTCTCAAACTGGATTTTTAACGAAAACTCATTTAATTATTGCTAAAATTGCAATAATTAATTATTATTCTCTGTATCGTCTGTTTACTGCCTTAATGAAATTTCTAATTCCATTTTTCTATATTATCTAATAGATAAAATTTTTCTCATCTAAGGGGTATGCTTCGTTTGAATTTATTCTGCCTCAACCCCTTTCTTTTACTAGTAATATGGAATTAATAAATTCCATTTTCTTTCTTAACTAAATAATTAAAATTCTTTCTTCTAAATTATATAATAAATTTTTCAAGCTCTTCTTAATCTCATAAATATTATTTCTTAAGGATGCAATGCCCTAATTAATACTTAATCAAACTCTAATTACTGCTACAGTATTTCGGGATACTACAACTCCTGACTATGCCAGGAAAAAGATCTTATATATTATTATACATAATAATAGAAAGTTTGACTATTTATCCAATTTATATCATTATTATGTATAGTAATAGTACAATTTCTTCAGCAAACTTCGCTTCATTTAGTTCAGTTTGAGTTTAAATTTATTCTGTAAAATAAAAAGAATGAAATAATTCTAAATAAGAATTAAGGAGTCTTTATTTTATGACGCATTACCGGGGACTTCGTTTCCAAAAAATAAGTCGCCTGGGGGCTTTACCGGGACTAACTAATAAAAGGCCTAAATCCGGGAGTGATCTTAGAAAACAGACGCGTTGCGGGAAAAAAAATTCAATATCGTATTCGCCTAGAAGAAAAAAAATTGCGTTTTCATTATCGTCTTACTAAACGACAATTAATTAAATACGTTCATATCGCCGGAAAAGCCAAGGGGTCAACAGGTCAAGTTTTACTACAATGACTTGAAATGTGTTTGGATAACATCCTTTTTCGCTTGGGTATTACTTTGACTATTCCCGCAACTTGCCAATTAGTTAATCATAGCAATATTTTAGTGAATGGGCGTATAGTAGATATTGTTGGTCCCGAAAGAGCAAGGTTTGGTGTATGGGGGGGGGGGGGGGGGGAATACACCAAGTACCAAACTTGATTGATTATCAGAGAGTTCAAGCTATTCTAGAAGAAATTACTCGACAGATGACTGACCAGATCGATAGCAGATCAATCCAAACAGGTTGCTCTCTAGTGTAAATACTTAAACACTAATAAGAGTGATCATATTACTTTCAAAGTATTGTGTGTGCGGAAATATGGTGGACTTAGTTGGTACTCTTATTTGAAAACCTTAAGTATAATCCAGATCGTTAAGGCAGGTTTGATTGAGATGCAGATTAAATGATAGTGCAAGGGGTTAGAATAAGTGAACAACTGAATAAATATGCAGAAAGATAAATGGCACAGTTGTTTAACGTGGTTCGGGAAATCCCTACGTCCACGATCTGATCAAAACTAGATCAGATTATCCACTACTAGGATACTCTCCTTTATACTCGCAGAGAACGAGCCACAAGTTTCAAACACAATCTGGTTTGAAACTTATGCACGAATAAGGGTCGTGTCCCTTTACAACAGATTACCTCTACGTTACCACTAGAAAACTACTAGCTAGTAGGGTGATCTCCTTTCTCTCGATAAGACAGACTTGAATCGAGTTTGGGTTGGTGTGATGTAGAATCACAAACAGTTTGAAGCTTTTGTCTGATGTAGTGATAGATTGCTTGAAGAGGTTTTTTTATCGATGTAGCGTCTATCTTCTTCAGACTTTGAACTCCAAATATATATAGGCTTTGAATTTGAAATTCTAGCCGTTGTTGATTGGCGCGGGATTGATTGTAGATTGCCAATCAATGATGTCCATCATATATGCTCTTGCCTTGTAGAAGTATTGACTGAGTCCTCTATGAATGGAAAGCAGATCGATAGTGATTACTTTCCTTCTTCGTGTCAATCAAGGATTCTTTTTCCAAACCTATGTGGATGGATATCAATATTGACGTGGCAAGTGGATATGATGTGTAGAGTGATGTCATCTGGTGGTTTGATGACTCTATCGATCTGGTACTTCGCTGAGATCATCTATCTGGTCGGTGATCTGGTCGATGATTGTCATAACAGATCGATTTCTTCTCTTTAAAAAAAATGTCTTGGTCTTCAACCTAGACTATTATTGAAATGACTTCTATAGGAATAATTCCTTTACATGCTAAGTCATCTCCTAATCTGTTCTCTATCAGAATTCACTTTATGCGTAGTGATATGTTAACATGTAGAATAGTTTGACACTAATTAAAGCTGTAAATACTAAGTGTGTTTTGAGAGATCATCATCAACACCAAAAAAATCCTTTAAGGTTCCCAACAATTTCCCCCTTTTTGATGATGTCGAAACCACACTTTACACTATCATCCTAATTTAAGCATCCAGAGAGATATGGTTTAAAAGGCCAGATTGTTAATGTTTTCGTTATTTGGTTATAACGATTAATAGCAGTTATATATGTTCTGGACAATAAGATTTTGTCATGAGAAACCCAAAGAATTTTCATAGATAAGAACGTGTAGAGCAGGATGGGTTACAGATGTCAAAATGCAAGAATTACAGATAGTAAAAGATGTGAAAAGATGTATCTATCTGCTCTTCTTCTTTTCTTCTTGTTGCTTCTTCAACTTTGCTCTTGTCTCATCTGATATCATCTGGACACTTTCATACACTCCCTCTCTGACCCTGATGTAATCTGGGTCTTCAGCATCGATCTTGTACCCCCTGTTTTCTGCAAGCTGATTTATGAAGTTTAGCAGGTACGTCTTGTCAGGGAGTTTAGTGCCAGGGATGTCTGGACATTCTCTGTATTCTCGATCTGGTGCAGTTATAGTGATCTGGGCCTCTGCAGCTGCTGCTCTTATGGCCTGGACCAGATCTTTAGCATCGTTCATGTCCAGATAGAGGTTGAAGGCTTCATTAGCTGTGCCCTCGCAGTATGTTGGTTCTTTGATGAAGTAGCGGCACATGATAAATCCATATTTTAGCCCCTCCCAGCCTTCCTTCAGATTGTCTGGCACCCAGCTGGTTTCTCCTTCTTTTGTCTTTTTGATCTTGATTGGTGCAGAGGAGAACCAACCAGATCCAGACTTCTTCTTCTTCTGTGGCTGAGATTGACTTGATCTGCTTGATCCAGACTTGGATGGCCTCTTAGGTTGAGCAGATGGTTAACTTGGTCGATCTGGTTGTGCTGGCTGCTCAATTTGAGACTCTCTCCTCTCTTCTGTAGCACCAGATTGACCCTTACCTTTTCCTCCAGCTCATCTCTCTTTCCTCATGCTAGATCCTTCCCCCTTTTCGACATCATCAATATAGATTTTGATGAGTGCCTTAAGGGAGGTGATCTCTTCCTTCATCTCCTTCATCTCCTTTTCTGAATCCATCTTGTAGTTGAGTAGAGATGTGATATTAGCGTTGGATTCATCAATCTTTTGCTCCATGGATGATTTGGCACTGGTAAGATCAGCAGTGTAATTCTCTTGTTCTTCTTTGATAGCTCCAATCTCGTCTATGTATGAGTCAATCATGGTCTTCGTGGGGTATCTCAGATCCCTCAGCTTCCTCTCGACAAAGTTCACTCCATCATCTTCAAATTGTCTGAGTTGTGATCTGATTTCAATTTTGGCTACTTTGATCACTTCCTCAGAGACTCCATCAGTCTGGTCCTTGACTATGGCATGAACCATGTCTTTCTCCTTTTTGGCAAATTCTCTGACAATTTGGTACATCTCTTGGACCTTGTGCTCCATGGATGACAGGATATGATCAATCTGTTCCTTTCGTTGATCTGCAGCAGATCTGTCATCATCCATCTTTTCGCTTAGCTCCTCGAGCTTTAGTCTGCAAGTTCTCCTCAGGTCAGAGTCCATCTGGTCTACATGTGACTTGATGCTGTTGTTGAATTCAGTGAGGACTCTGGTGGCCTGGTCTTGGACAGTTGAGAGAGTCCCATACATGAACTTGTCCACTTTGATAGAGATTAAATCGTTGACTTGTGCATTGGATAGAGATTGATGCTGAGTCATCAATATCTCTTCCAGATCAGTGGTCTCCACAAATTCTTCCATGGTGGCTGCTACAGAGGGGGTGTAAATATCATCTGTTAATTTTCCTCCCACCCTCTGTCTAGCTGGTTGTTCTTCCTCTCGTATATAATCGACCATCTCTATCTGTATGGGCTTTTTCTGGGCTTGTTCCTCCTTGGCCTTTGTATTTATCTCAGCTGTTTCTGCAGCTGGCATAGCCTGGTCAGCAGCATCAGCCTGGTGCTGAGCTGGTTCTGGTCCTTGTTCTGCTGCACCTTGTTGGTGAGCTTCAGCTATTTCTTCTTTCTCTTCATCCACTACACTTTCAAAGAAGTGTAACAGCCCTTCTTTCTCATATATCGATCTCAGATCGATCTGTAATTTCTGGGCTTCATGCTGTGCAATGGCAAGGATGCTCTGGAGATAAGTGTCTCTTAATTTCTAGGCTTCATGCTGTGCAAGAGGCAATGGTGGAGACTTCGAAGATGTTTAAAAGTATTGCTTCTTCTGCCTTGAGTGCAGAGATTGATCTGGTCTTGAGCAGAGCGTCAAGGACATAGAATTCTTTGTCTTTAATGAGAAGGAGTAGTTTTAGCAGCATCATAACTCTCTGGAGTTAACTTGATGCCAGGAAATGATTTAAGGCAGAGTGATCTGCTTTTGCTTCTAGCAGCTTTACCACTGTTTCAGCCTTTATCTTCTCCACATCCTCATCTGAGGATTCATCTTCCTCTTCCTCCTCATCAATCTGCTCTAATTGTTCAGCAGATGATGGACTAGCTGTGTGAGCAGGGGAAAAATCCTTTTCTGGATTTGGGTCGAAAGAGGAGATGGGGGCAACTTCCTCTGGTAGACCTCCAACCAGAATGTCATCCTCATCCTCAACCTCCTGTTGAGGGATAGGTATATCTGTAATGGCGGGTTTCTGAACCTGGACCTCTTCCACTGGTTCAGAGAGTTTCTGTAGTCTTCTCCTCTTGGGCTTTGGCTATTGAGCAGCCGTCGAAGCATCAGTATCCACTGAGCATCTAGTGACTCTTTTCGAAGGGGTTCTTTCTACTATCTTCTCCTTGGTGACTCGTGATTTGATTGATCTTTCTGTGGGGGCAGATGGGGGAATCCAGATTGGATTTGAGCTCCCCATCTCCATCAAGGCGTTAGCCTATACTGGATCTGTCACCTTGGCTATCAGATTGGCTGTGATTCCCATGGACATCTCGATCTGGTGTTGGTCCTTGGGAAATCGCAATCTGTCGTTGAACTCAATCACTTCATCCCTTTGGTGTTGTTTGAAAAACGTTTCCAGCATGAAGCTGATCTTTGTGGAGTGCCTCAGGCTGCCCCTCCTCACCTAAATGCCTGGGCTCGCTCCTTTGATGAAAGTGATCATTTTAGCTTCCTTTGTCAACAGATCGAACAGAACTTTGCTCCAATTAACGGGAAGATTGAGCACCACAGCCGTGAGTATCTTGAACTTCTCCGGCGTCACTTGATCGTATGAACCGTTGTGGTTCATGAATATCCGTTGTACAAACTCGAAGATAATCTTGTACTCCAGAGCAAGCAGTCCTCTGTTGAACATTCTGTTGGTGTAGGTTATTGGTACAACCATCACCATCTCGACAGCTTCCTGCAGCTGATCCTCTGTGATATCTCCAACGCTGATACCTTCATCCTTCAGCTTATAGACCTCGTCTGTAATGTTCAACACATTGTAAGTTGTGTTGCTTGTTGTATTGCCCTTGCTAACACGAATAGTGGCCTCGTTCCCACCTTTCTCTCCTTGCCATGTGAGATAAAAGGTTGCCACTTCCTTCGGTAGGAATTGGAGAGGATGTGTGGTGATAATGTTGTGAAATCCTACAATAAAGCAATATAGGTGAACACCATTCTTCCATCAATGAAGTATGAGTGCTTAGTAGCAGTTTAAGCAGTACAGAATATCAAGTTCCATGGTTCAATATTTGTTCACAGATGCATGCTCATGGATAAACTTGATTTTCAAAACAGAGCAGTTCACATAAGACAGTTAAAAGATGATATAGAACATTTAAACATGAAAAACGAAAAGAAACCTTTGCATCTCTTAACAAGGGCGAAAGCCTTGTCTAGTTTATGGAAGCCATAGTTGTCAAGAACGGCATATTGATCTTGAGTGATATATTGGTTCAGAAATTTCACTTGCTCGAGAAACAGAGTGGATTTGGGAGTCATTTTTAAGAGATAGATTTTTGAAAGGTTTGAGGGAGTTGGGAATGATGGAGAATTTTGCTAAGTGTTTGACGAAGAAGAAAAGTGTAGGTGGTAATCAAACAGTCTAACACATGTATATATAGGAAAATGATAAATGGTGAAGATTAAAGGAAGTAAAATTTAAGGGATTAGATTTATTCTTCCCTTTTTGCTTTCCCGCTTTTCTGAGTTATAGTCTTGTGATCGATCTATTACTGCCTCTTACTTTGCGTCAGATACACGCGCTTTTGATCCTAGGGTTGCAGTGCAGCGCGTGTCGGTTTTAGCCGTCAAGTTGCTTCCTTTTTCTTGATTTGGTAAATATCTTCACGATCACAGTTCCCAAACACAGTACTAATCATCACTAAAATAAAAGATTTGGTATATTATGTTAGAATTTAGACATATAGGCTATGATTAAAATTGAGATAATCGCCGTATTTTGGTTTATTTTTCTGATATTCCCCCTTGACTAAGTAACCCAAAAAAAATTAGAAATTAATTTCCACGTGGCTACTAGTCCTCTGTTGCAGTCGATCTTCTTATTAACGATCTGTTGTCACCACTATCTATCTGTTTATACTACTTTCGATTTTGGACGTCAATCTTGTGTGATGATCTGTTAATAATTCCCGGTTGGAATTTTATTCGCTTATGATCTGCTCTAGATTGATATGTTGAACTTCGATTCTACCATGATCTGTTGTTAATTCCTGTTGAATTTTAATCGATCTGTTCTTCGTCAAATTGCATTTTGATGATCTGGTGCCAATTCTCTGTTGGAATTTAGTTAGTCTGTACTTATATCAATCTGTGCTATGTCAATCTGGTCCTCTCTTCCAGATTTAACAATCTTAATTTACCACAAAGCATCTTGAATCTTTCTTCTGGTAGTGCTTTAGTAAGAATGTCTGCTCTCTGTATTTCAGTGTGTATTTTCTCGATCTGTACATGTTTTCTTTCAACATGATCCCTTATAAAGTGATGTCACACATCTACATGTTTGCATCTAGTATGCAAGACAGGATTCTGTGTGATTGCTATTGCACTTGAACTATCACAGAAAATGGGTATCTCCTTGACATTGATCTCATAGTCCTTGAGTTGTTGTTTTAACCAGAGTATTTGAGCGCAACAACTCCCAGCTGCCATATATTCAGCTTCTGTGGTTGATGTGGCAACAGATGTCTGTTTCTTTGAGAACCAAGAAATCAGTTTATTTCCTAAAAACCGACATGTACCAGATGTTGATTTTCTGTCCAACTTGCATCCGGCATAATCTGAGTTTGTATACCCAGTTAGCTCAAAGTTGTCTTCACAAGGATACCATAATCCAATGTGAGTTGTTCCCTTAAGATATCTTCATATCTTCTTGGCTGCTTCCATGTGAGACTCTTTGGGGTTTGCTTGATATCTTGCACATAATGCTTCTACTGCAAATGTAATATCAGGTCGACTGGCAGTTAGATAGAGTAGTGATCCTATGATCCCTCTGTACTGAGTGATGTTTGCTGGTTTTCCCTCTGGGTCAGGATCAATTTTCCCATTGGTTTGCATTGGAATTTTAACAGGTTTACTGTCTTTGACTCCAAACTTAGTCAGCAGATCTTGGATGTACTTTCCTTGATTAATAAAGATGTCATCTGGTAATTGCTTAACCTGAAAACCTAGAAAGAAGCTCATCTCCCCCATCATGGACATTTGATACTTATTTTTCATGAGATCAGCAAATTTATCACAAAAATAAGTAGATTGGGATCCAAATATGATATCATCTACATAGATTTGTACTAAAAGGATATTATCTTTGACTTTGATAATGAACAAAGTTTTGTCAACCGATCCTCTTCTGAATCCAGATTCTAGTAGAAATGTGGACAGTGTCTCATACCAAGCTCTAGGAGCTTGTTTTAGACCATAGACTGCTTTTGTCAGTCTGTATACTTTCTGGTTTGGATCTGCTTCCTCGAATCCAGGTGGCTGTTCCACATATACTTCTTCTTCTAGGATACCGTTTAGAAATGCACTTTTGACATCCATCTAGTATACCTTGAATCTTTTGTGTGCAGCATATGCTAAGAACAACCTTATTGCTTCTAGTCTGGCTACGGGTGCAAATGTTTCATCAAAATCAATGCCTTCTTGTTGATTATAGCCTTTAGCTACTAATCTGGCTTTGTTTCTGACTACTTCACCATTCTCATCTTGTTTATTTTTGAACACCCATTTTACACCTATTACTCCTTGGTGTTTAGGTCAATGCGAGATACCAGACCTTATTTCTTTTGAACTCATTGAGTTCTTCTTGCATTGCTGTTATCCAATCTGCATCTTGTAATGCTTCATGAGCATCAGATGGTTCAATGCGAGATAAGTAGCAGCTCAACAATGCACTTTCTCCATGCATTCTTCTGGTCTTCACACGATCTGATGGGTTCCCAACAATCTGTTCTGGTGGATGATCTTGTATCCATCTCCTTCTCCTGGTCATCTCTTCATCAGATATCTCAGGATCGGGTTGATCTGTTGGTTCCTCAAATTCAATGTGTGCTGCTGATGAGGCTTGGAATGGATTGTCATCTGCTCCTACTTCTGGATTTGAATTTTCAGGTTGATCATCATCTGTAATGACTGTTTCATTGATTTCAGTTGGTGATCTATTTTCATCCAGTTCATGTTGTTTTGTTCCCCCTTGCTGTATGGTTTCTTCAGCAATAGGTGATACGGCCAACAATATGCGGAAGCAAGAATCGAACACACGTCAAC
>JAPKLX010001227.1:0-24329 GCA_026898415.1 Leonotis leonurus | reverse complement strand
CAGCAGATCGTTTGTTCCAAAACGATCTGGTTATCTTTAACGTAAATACAACAGATCGTTTTATGTCAAAAACGATCTGGTAGCTACATTCATATGAAGAACCCAAGATATGGTGTTACAATATGATGGACAGCGAGCTACCATTACATCAAGTTCAAGATGCTCCTCACAATAACTACGGTGGACTGCCGACATACCTAAATTTGTCATAAGTCAACCACTCGGTGTATTGTCACATCAACAACATGCTTTAAGGAATGAAGTACAAGAAAATCAAATATCCTGTACGATAAATCATCCCTAGTATGGCAATACACTGGGAAATCGCGTGAAAGGTGGAAAACAACTCTCATGTAACAGCGCGTGTCTCAACAACCCTGCCATGCATTTAATGCAGCCATTAATGCCATGAAGAAGGACTCCATCGTTTCCAACGGATAGTTTCTTCAAAGAGGCTATATATACCACCTTCACTTCCAGAAAGAAGCACGAGAATTCAAGCGATAATCCTGCTATCACTCTACTAAAATCTTCAAGCTCTCAACATTCATAACACTACCAACCTTCAAGAATTCTCAGTAGTGCTTACAGTTTTTTGAAGATTTATTTTTCTGGAAATCTATTGTTTGTAAAACCCAAGATAGGATCTATTTTTGATCCAGAAGCTGTAAGATTTAGATTGTAGTTCTTCAATCTAAGAAGTGTAATCTCAAGTTGTTATCTAGTTTTGATAAAACTTGAGGCTCGTACTCAACGAGTAAAAAGAAAGGAGACATAGTAGATTTCGATCTAGTTTTGATCGAGCCGTGGACGTAGGGAAAGTTTATCCCGAACCACGTTAAATACTTTGTGTTCTTACTTTCTGTTTTACTTCATTATCATCTTCTTCATACTCTTGCATTCAAATCTTGGTTGATAATTTCTCAACGAAAGAAAACGTTTTCACATCTAAAAGAGCATTAACCACCATATTCCGCACACAACTTTAATCAAGTTTAAATCTGTGTTTATCATTCTTGATTACTGTTATTCACGCATAAGGTATTATTTGAGTAAGACTAAATCTTCCTGACAAGAAGATTAGTTTTACTACTCCAAGCTATCTTAATTATTAAGAGTGCTTGAGCCTTATATTTAAGTTTTGGACAAGAAAACCCTAAAAGTTTGAATTGGTGTATCCCCCCCTCCCCCATACACCAATCTAGCTCTTTCGGGACCAAAAAAAATATTTAGAATAGCGTGTACTTAAAAAAAATGTATAAATCATAACACAATTTAAACAAACTTTTATTAAATATTTTGTTTAAATAAATTGATAGTATCTAAAAATCAAAAAACCCTTCAAATAAAGTCACCATCGCTAAACTATTTCTTAAAATTTTAAATTCACCTTCCATCCATTCACACTACTTGTTTTAATAGATATTCAAAATGTTAGAATATTTAATCAAAGTGACGATTTTTCAATCAATTCAACAAGAACTCTAATTTACAAAGATGAGTCATATAATATACATCCATTGTTAAAGACCAGCAATCCGAAGATATAATTTTGAGAATGCCCACCGTGGAATCATGATCAATTATTAAACAAAGTATAAATAAATGAATATTAAAGAAAGTAAATACCATTATCACATCTAAAATATTATTAGAATGAACAAAAGGTTGATTGAGGTTGCCACTTAAACTGCTTTCATACAAATTTTGTCCTAATCATACAATAAGACAAAATAATCTTATAATACATTAGCATCTACATATGCAATAAAATAGCTATTGCATAGATAAATAAGCAACATCTATAAATCCATTCTCTCATATTGAGTTTGGAGTTACAAAAACACAACTTTCTTAAGCCATAATGCAAATAATTTAAAGCAACTACAAATATTGTGTGGCATTAACTACTTGACTACCACCTTCATTGAAACGTGAAGCATCACTCACATCTTTAGGTCTTGTTCGAACTCCAATTCTCATTGCTGCTCTAGCTGTAGTTTGGGATCCAGATACAAGTTTAACTTTTACATTTTCTGTAGGCTGTCAAATAAAATATATTATATAATAAGTCGCAAAAGAAATAAATTGCATTAATATCGCAAAATGTAATGTTTTCTAAAATAAGCTTACATTTACAAAAATATTCTTTGTATCTGTCTGTAGCATTCCATAACCTTGTTTAACTTGTCAAGAGTCATTTTTCTTCTCAATTTCAACTTTTCCCCGAGCTTTTTTTGTTGTGAATTTATTGGACTTTTCTTTCGTTGGTATGCTCTGCATTGTGTTTGAAAGATCACACTATTATAAAATATAAATAAAAAATTGACAAATATAATAAATTTAGTAATTAACTTAAAATAAAAGATTTACCTTTGAATTCAATATTTTTGGTAATTCCTTACATGTTCTTATGTTATGACCAATCTCCCCACAATTTTTACAAACTCATCTTCACCCCATGTCTTGACAATCTTTGAGGATCACTCTATTTCATCACTACCTCTATTTCTTTTCTTTTTTGGTCTTCCTGGCTATTTATGCACTATGGGTGGCAATATAGGTGGCATTGAGTCAATAGGCCAATCATGCTCACCACTAATTGGCTCCAGACCATACTTGTATGTTTCAACAGCATTGGATGTTAATAAAAAATTATTTACATACTTGACAACATCATCTCTTGCATAATGAATACAAGCCAAAGCATCCACGTTCATGTTATCTTGAGACTCTTCACCCTTATCCATCATACATTCTTCAAACACTCCACCACCACCATGACCAAAATCAAGATCATTTTTATCTAAACTATATATTTGACTATATGCACCCTCATTCATAGTCGAACATTGAATAAATAAATCAACGCATCCTCAGTCAATTGCACTGCGAATTATATCTGGAACTTCATTCACATTATCAGGAAGAAAGGTAAAAACATTGCTTCCTCTTTCCCTAACCTCACTCTTCTCAACTCTCAAATAACCCAAGACATCACATTTCAAATCCATATCTCGACCAATCAAAGTCCACTGAAAATCTTTGAAGACTTCTATCTTTCCACCTTCGTATGTGTAACTTCCAATGAACTCACGCTCGTGATTAACTTTTAATTTGACAGTACAAGGTTTCATTATAATGTATATGAAATGAGAACTAATCAATTTTACAATTTTATTTTTGCTATCAATAACAAATGACTATTGACTAATTCATGAATGGTTACAGCATATAAGACTTTAAAGTGACCACTACAAAAATAAGACAATAGAGAAGGTTAAACAAGTCTCCAAACCTATATATTTATTATTTGAAACATTCTATCTTTCATTTCCCCTAATATATACCTATTTTTCAATTAAATTTTTAAAGAAATACTCCCTCCGTCCACAAAACTTCTCCCTAATTTGTCATTTTCGTCCGTCCACAAAACTTCTTCCTACTTTAAATTTTCCATTTATAATAAGTGGACCCACCACACTCTCTACACACAACTCAATTTAATATAATACATTAAGTGAGACCTAAAATTCACTAACTACACACAACACAATTTAAAACAATATATCAAGTGAGACCCTCATTCCACTCACTACATATCATCATTAAAGTCAAAAACATTACATTAAAACTCGCACCGGGTGAAATTAGGAACATGTTTCATGGACAGAGGGAGTACCTCAAATCTTTTCACCTTGTGCGTAGTCCTCTCTTGTTTACTCCACTTATGTGCCCATGAGATTCTTTTCACATTTGCAAAGGCTTAAATTTGACTTTTGAGAGGGTCTGTGCACAGGAGATTCTTTCACAGTAGAAGGTAAAGTAATGTTTTTTTCTATTACAAAGGGTTTATTCATATTTTAAATATATATATATTTTTTTTATTTTTCATTTCTTTAGTAAAATATAGTGAAACTGGTGTTATGTATAAGATGGAGAGACCGAAACTTTTATTTTATGCCATATTTTAGATTTTATATTAAAGTACATGACATTTTAAACATTTTTGAAAGTTTGGGCTACAAACTAAGCATTCCTTGAAAGTTCAGGCCATAAACTATAATTTACTCTATATAAATATCATTCAATAGATAAGTAAGTTATCTAAATATTTAAAATATAATATATTTTAATTTCAAAAAATTGAAAATAACTTCAAATAGAGTCCAAACATAGAAACATTGTGAATATAGGTTCGAATGGGATGGGATATAAATAGAAATAGTTGTAAATTTGCACTCATAAATAATAACCAATTAATACGGCAGAAGGAGATTGACCGAAGGAGGGCGGACAGTGGCAGAGGGAAATTGGATTTTGAAGTGAAGAAAGAAGGGTGCTACAGTCTTGAGCGACGCGTTGATGCCTGCATACGATTCAAAAGAAAAATAATATTATAATATGAAAAATATGTAGTTAATTAAAGATAATATTAATAAATTAATTAATTAATTAAATCGGGTATTTCGGATATTACCCGAACCCGAAATTCTTTAACCTCGAACCCGACCCGAATTTCGGATTTATGGGTATCCGAACCCGATCGGGTTTCGGGTAATACCCAAAATACACGAAACCCTTTTAGACACCCCTAACAGTAATCCTCCAATTTTCAGGCTAGTCAAAAGCGCTGAAATATTTTTTAAAATATGACTAACATGTATCGATATTATATTTATATATAATATAAAATATTTTTCTATCGACTACAAGAAGTCATATTAAACGAAAATATAATACTCAATCTGTCTCAATTAAATAGAACGTTTGTGAAAATTAAGAAATGTATATTTAGTATTTAAAATAAATTTGTAATAAAGTAACTTTATAAATTTCTAATCAAATTTCTAAATTTCTAATATGATTAATTGAGACGACCCATAGAAAAATACACTTCATCCTAATTGAGACAAATCAACTTTTACAAGTAAATATTTGTCCTATCAATCTTTTAGGTCATAATTTTGTTAATAAGCAAGTGAATAAAAAGACTAAAAAGTGAAGTACAACTTATGTACATTAGAAAATCAAAATATACTTCGCAATTTTTTTTCAATCGTGTCAACTTGGCGATTTTTAGAATAGTCCAATTGGATTAAAGGTAATATCATAATATTAAATAGATATTCAAATAATAATGTTCACTTGAATAAATATGAGTTTGCGACAATAACATATGATTTAAGATGAAAAAGTTTACAAATTTATTTTTAAGATTAACATTAAAACAAGTATGAACATATATAATTAGTTTTTAATCAAATTATAAATGTATATATACATATAAATAGAAAAAAATTACAAATTTATTTATAAGATAAACATTAAAACAAGCAACATATATAATTAGTTTTTAATCAAATTATAAAGGTATATATACATATAAATAAATGAGTTAATATAATTTAAGTTTATTTTTTTTGTGCATGAATGAGTAATTAAGGGACAAAAACCAGTAACAAAACTAAATATTAAAATCTGTTAAGTCATTTGAAACTCATTTTAACTTCAAAATTTTATAAGCATTGTTGTATGTTATTTTATTATAAATAAACAATTTAAACTTCTTAAAATGACAAAAATAATCAGAGAAACTCACTGTCAACTTAAATAGATGATATAAAAGTAAAAACAAATGATCCAAGTAAATCTCCTCAAATTTCAACAGCCAAAATTAGAATTGTTAAACACATGCAAACAAAAAATTGTTCAGCATTTTCTGTCGACAGAGCTCACAACAAGCTAAAAACACAAACCTAACCAATTCATGTATGGAGCGACGACAACAATTCTTCCAGCAACTTGATCGAGATCCCTTTGGCCACTTGATGTAATCTTCCTTCCACTGTAAAACAAGTTGAACATAATATAAGTACAGTTTAGTACAATTCGGTAATAAGAAAAGCTAGGGGAACATACATGCTATGCAGCTGCCACTAAGAAATAATCAATGTTTGACAAATTCACAAATGATCCACCTATTCTAGAAACAAGCTTCTAAAACCACAAGCTAAGTAAACCACTAAAATGACTGCTACTTTAGCTCTTGGTTATTTGACAAATTTTATTTATATTTAGCATTGATACAAAATGTTATATTTATATCATCAAATTTGACACAAAAAGCAAAGGATTCTAGGGAATGCTATCTAAGGAACTAAAAGAACAGTGGCAAGTGACCAAGAAACAACTAGTGTGGCAGTCGGCATTTTAAGAATAAGGAGCTCTTTAAGGTTCAAATATAGATTAACAATCTACTGAATCCAGTTTATTGTACTCTACTACTACATCCTAGAATGCACTCCAACATAACTGGGTCAGCACTTACCCTCTCGTATCAAGCTCAACGATGTTCATACTCTCAAGCTGTTGTAGAATGTGACGAGCAATAGATCCAGAACTCTTTCCAAAATGAGGTGGCCGGCTTCCATTCCTCTTGCTTCCACCATAAATCCTACGGAAGGCACCAATGCCAAGACCTCCCCTTATGTAAATCTTCCTAGCCATGGAAGCTGCAAAATTAAACCGCTTATTATTGATATAACATCATGTAGCAGCTTACAAATATGACATTTGTAATCAGAATAAAAGTACAGCCGATGAGGATTACCAGCCCTGATATAGTACTAGTCGAGATCATAGGGGGAGCGTTCTTTCAATACACCAGTTTTCACAATATCAGTCCACTCAGGAAGTTCCATCTATTAATCAAACAAAAAAGAAAAACAAAATCAAAAGTTCTGCTTAACTATACAGGCTCGTACGAATAAAAAACTCTAAAACTCATTCTATTGTATGAATACACATCACAAATTCACAACAATCATCTGCCTAATCTAATATCGCTCAAAAAAAAATTAAAGGCAATTCATTTTGGATATTAATTAAACTCATTATTCCTCCTGCTGCTAAATATTGACAAAAGACCAAAAAAATATAGAAAACATGAGCTTTTTATATCATGTGAATGTGAATTTCATATCATGTTCTTTTACATCATCTATGTCCTATGCGAATGGCCATCCAAATTTAATAGAACAAAATCGTCAAATAAAAGGCAAGACAAAAAGTTTTCAAACGAAAAATTTGAGAAAATACGTTAAAATTTATCGGAAATTACATAAATGTGTAAAATAGAAATCGACCTTGCCGGAACGCTTGAGGTGAGAGACGTAGGCTTTAACAAATTCGTGGGGAGAAACATCCTTGACAGTCCTTACGGTCGCCATTGATAGAGAGATCTGAAAATCCCACTATACCACTCTCTGCTGCGACGAAAGCAGTGGCCAATTAATATCTAGGTTTTTGAAATTAGGGTCGTTGCCACATTGTATAGTTTAGTTTTGTGCCTCCTTCAAGTGCGGCCTTCTTATGAAAATTATTTTTTTATTGAGCTTAAGCCCATTTTGGAAAGTTTTATTAGGTATTAGAAGTAATCGGCCCAATACTAGATTCTTCTTCTTTTTTTAATTGCTGCATTTATTTGGGCCCATTCATAAAACAACGGGCGGGCATGTGCGCTCAGCCTTTGCCATCCCTAGAAGCACCCCTACAAAGTAGTGAGAGATTTCACTACATGGTAAGAAATTAATGTAAAAAATCTATATTATCAATTAGAAGCGAGAATTTGGGATTGGTTCGACATTCGAAATAGACATGTAATCACCATGTTGTTATTCTCATTTGATCCAAAGATAAAAACACTATTTTTATGAGTAGAGATGTCAATCGTGTAATACACTCGATTTTTGAGCTCAATTCTACTTAGAAATGACAATCGGGTACAACGAGTACGGATAGTTATTACCCATACACATACCCACCAAAAATTTTGTATTTGTCACGCGACCCCCCACTCGCCATGGGTATGAAAATCCATCAAACCCGCCACCACCCCAATCCAAAGATAAAAACACTATTGTCGCTGCCTCGTTCTAGGGTAACTCCCTCGCCTGACACTCTTACTTAACTTGGATGCACTGCCACCACCCCAATCTTCATCATCATCATTGTAATCATCGTCCATATCTTCCATCCGTACAGCCTTCCCGCTTCTCCTAGCGGGAGGACGTTTCCTCTTGATGTTTGCTGTATACGTTGAATAGTCAATTGTGTCTTCCCTTAAAGCATTCTTGAACTCCTTAAAATAAGAGCAATGATAAGACATATAAAGAGCAAACTGAAACATATAGTCACCAAAATATTACAGAAAAAAATGACAAGAGGCATGTGCTATATTTAGTAAAGTAAAATTGTACCGTATATTATCATTTTATATTGCATTTTATTTATACGACATTATTACTGTGATATATATTAATATATTGGTTATTCGATATAAGAAAATCATATATTGTTAAGTGCAAGGACTAACATCATACTGGGTGTAACGTCTCGTATTTTTCTCAATAAAAATATTATTTTACTCAACCATAGAAATAACATTTGAAACCCGTAAACAAAATATTTTGAAATAACTGTAGTGCGGAAGGCTTTGAAATAACCTTTGAATCTTTGAATAATAAATAACAGGACATTTTGTATAAAATCAAATCATCATGAATATCTATTGGCGGAAAATAAAATAAAATAAAACGATGTCTACTACCACCACCGCGCCACTGCCCGACTCCTTAGCTTGAAAAATATAATATAATAGAGGGGTGAATATATCCACATACTCAGTGAGAGACACGTAACATCCAATATTTAAACGATACATAACAATATCATGCAAATGCCCGTAGAATGTATTGCACGGTGGGCTTTTACCCCAAGAACCCTTTCGAATCCCGGACCCTTTACTGAGTCTCTCGCCTTCGTACGCTTGCGCAAGATTTTTAATATATCACATAGGTTTGACATTTCAACCATAAAGGACATCTCTAACCTGACTTTCGTACGTTTGCACAACAGTAAAAATATTAGCAATTACATTTAACCATAAAGGACATCCCTCATCTGATAAATACTTTAATCGAGATAGCCAGACAATAACAATTAATAGATTACAAAGTCGCACCTAAAAATAATATGAGATTCTAATTTAATAATCTATACATGTATCACGCACACATATTCGATATATATATATATATACATATAAACTCACACAAAGACTGAATATATATATATATATATATATATATTTATATATTTATATATATAAGAAACACACGCTGCACTCACACATATACACTATATATATATATATATATATAACACACCTCACGCATACATATATAATAACACACACTATATCTATATATATATATAATAATGTTCACACACATGTATATAATATCGCACACTGCGCGCACACACACATATATATAGATAATTATAATTAAAATAATTGAATCACCTCCTAAAATCGCTTTTCTTTCATGCTTTATAAAAATTTGAAAATCTAATATGTGGGAAAGAGAACGGTTGTTCTATATGGTGGGAGAGAAAAATAAAGTTTTGTGGAATTATATATCTATATATAGGAAAAGTAGGTATTTAGGGTTAGAGTTTTATTATAATAAAATATATTTAAAATCCTTAGAAATTGGAACTAACTTTGACTTAAAGATAGAGTTAAAATTATATTACAATAAAATAGTGTAGTGGGTGATTCCTACAATTGAAATATGTGGGGCACCAGCAACCTGCTTAATCAGAAAGCAACCGTAAGAGTTCGAGGAGAGCACCAGTGGGGTGTCAGTCAAAGAACCTCCGACGGTCAAGTCAATACGATTGATAATAAACCGATAATAGGACAAAATATAAAGCAATAATATATGCTAAAAGGACAGGTAAAGAGAGTATAGATGTCGATCGGCCGGTCGTGCCAATTGCTTCGATCAGGATCGATGAACATTAGATGGATCCAGAAATGACCAGAAAAGATGAATGCAGTAGGATCGTGTGTGAAGTAGTCGAGAGTATGAGTACGTGAATGAGTCGGTCGATTGAATAGGTAGGGTCAGCTTTATATGGGGCTATTTCCCTAGGGTTTGTTAAAGTAGTCTATCCTGCTTATCTTTCCGTTCATTCCAATGTAGTTAGTTGCGATATTCTCAATATCCTGCAACCGACTGTCGTTATTGGCAGCCGTAGCCGTTGATGACCGTGCTGATAGGGTTTTGACTGATATTTTGGGCCAGTTGGGCCGTTCGTGGGTTCATATTGCCTAACTGGGTTTATGGGCTTTTCGGTTTATAGTAAGCCGGTTGGGCGGTTTGCCAATGAGGTCGGCCTAATTGGGCTTGTCTATCAATTTACATTTGGGCTTATTGATAGAATACGATTTTTGTCCACCACAATTTGTCCCCCATTCTTCAACTAGAGTTTTTATATTTGAAGAATTTAATAAAAGTCGATAACTATTAATGTCGGGAATTTTAATAGCTTTGTGCATTCGATTAATTTAGATTAGTCGCACAACGTATGTTGGTGTACCTTTAATCTCCCGCTACAAATACGGGGGTCTCGCTGACATGGCGCTAACCCGTCCCTTGGTTTGGCAGAATGGTCAAGTTGGCCGAACGGGTTGCTCACATGGCACATTGTCAGCGGTCGTTGATATGTCAGCGGCCGCTGACTTCTTCTTTTTGCTCTCTTGCAGCTTTTGTTTGGCCAAACGGCTGATCGGTCGTGTTGGTATATTTGGTGTTGTCGAATATAAGGATTCTCTTGGGAGATAGAAGTGTTCTTGGTGGGATTGTCCTTTGGGAGTATCCATGGAGATAAAGGTGAGAGAAGCATGCTTGTGGCAGGTTGAATCCAATTGGGCCGATTGGTCATATTGGACGAGCGACACATGTGCTTCTCTTGATCGTGATCTTCCCTACCCTATCTTTTTGTACTTCATGGGTGCGATGTACCACTTGTAGTGGACTCCTCTCTTATGCTCCACCCATACTTAATGTTAGGTTTATATATCACATTGTGAAGTCTTTTTCCCACTCAACACTTAGAAGAATTTTTGGAGCAAAGGAAGAGAGTGGAGTGATCTATTGTCAGAGCCAATTTTACAGAGGTTGGTTTTTCTTACTTGTTTACCATGTTCTTCGTGTTCTTCGTTTCGCAGATAAATTATCTCGTATCTTGATAGTTTTAATGTTTCTCGATCATGTGTAGATAACAACTTAGTGAAATTCCACTCCAATTGTTAGCATGATGGTCCCTTAGGCTTTGGTTGGTATTTTTATCCGGTTGGTATGATTGTCATGTGCTATGATTTATATAATATAGGACTTCATTTTTCAAGTCGGCTCGGTTGGTTAGGTTGGTCCGTTTGATTCTTGTTGCTATGCTTTGTAGTATGATGTGTGTAGGACCGTTGTAATCTCTTTGATACTTATTGGTCTGGTCGAGCATATTGTTGATCTTCATGCTTTATTTATGCTTCGCATTATGGATCTATTGGGTCCAGTTGGTTCGATCGGTTCAATTGAGCTTTATACCCAAATTATTTTACATGATAGCTTAGATGTCGCTCAGTCGTGTTGGGTCAGCCAGGTCGTCCAGGTGGAGTAGGACGGACGGAGATAAGGAGGATTACGTTTACCTTCATACGGCTCTTCGAATTTATTCTCCGGAAGATGGGGACGACGTAGATCGTGTGAATGTCGGTATAGATTCGGTCGGGCCGATCATGGAGGGAGTGCATGGGAGTTTCTTATTGAAAGGCAACACAGCTTCTTCGGTCCAGTTGGAACACTTGTCTGATTTGCGCCGTTGCTTCAACATCCCGAGTCACGTGCATGTTGCTGCTCCTCCGATGGAGAGGGCTGATCGGAGAATTTCGTGTTGGACAACCATGTATACGCTCTCGATGATGGATAGAGCACGACTTTCGCTCCTTAGCTTGGTGTTGGAAGTTTTTGGTAGATACGCCATATCGTCGAGCCAGTTGATGCACAATTCGTGGCGTATCTTGATGTCGATACAGGTTTTTTGTGAGTTGAGGGGTTTGGAGTTCACTCTTCATGATGTAATTAGAGCGTATCATATACATTCGCTGAATGAGAAAGGTAGATTCAGCCTGGTTAGTCAAACCGTGCCCCCTCTCATACTCGGTTTGAAGGATGCTGACAAGAAGGGTTGGAAGAAGGGATATTTTTGCGTCCCTTTCAGTGCGTTGGGCACATTGGAGGGTTCGAATGTCCCACCCCATTGGTGTTCGATGAGTGAGTGGTCGAGTTGGGTCGGTCAGGACCTTTAGTTCACTTGTTTATGTTGTGTTATTGACTTGTTTTTATTTGTTCTTCTTTCAGGTGGATTCGGGTCGATTGGTTGTGGGGAACCATACGGTTACAAGACAAGGTTGAACAAGTTTTTGAGATACCCCCCGAAGGAACATAGCTATAAGGTCATCTTGACTGAAGAAAATTTGAGCTCGACTTTGCTTTGGAGGCCAATTGGTAGTTTACCTTATCCTTCGTCCCATTTAGAAGTTGTTGAAGGTATCAAATGTTATCTTTATTTCTTAGTTTTTGGTCGACTTGTATACTTACGTGAATTCTGCAGGTTGTGTCATGTCTCAACCATCCAAGATAGCCCCTCTCTTCCGTAAGGACGCAGTGGTGCAATGGTGAGCAAACAAGAAGAAGAAGAGGGCGGTTGGTTCTACCTCGGCCGGAGGATCCGATAGGGTTGATGTTGTCCCCCCTCCTATTCAGAGTGTTGATCGGGGCACTAAGAGGAGCGACCCAGTCGAACTGGAGGAGTGCAATGAGTATGCCGACCGATGGGTCTTCTCATTTCCGGGTAATGCTGCCGTGCACTCAGACTTCAGCCCTCTATTGAGCGAGGCCGAGAAGCTCATCTTTCCTGAAGACCATGCTTACTTTGAGCATCAAGGAGATAGTGCTGTGGTGAAGAGCTTCTTCGCCAGTGCTTTCAAGGTATATCCGGTTGACCTCTCTTTCATTCACCCTTATGCTCTTCTCGTTGTTTATTATACTTTCTTCATTTTGTAGGTGACCCAGATGACTGGGTATTTGATGGAGAGGATCAAGGCTTTGATGAACACAATCAAAACTTTGAAGGTCGAGCGAGCAAGCTTCCAAGCTGAGCGGGCAAGCTTCCAGGCTGAGGCGGAGGAGGCTAGAGCGTACAAGAAGGAGGCCTCTAAGATGATCAAGGATTTGGGGGATGCAAATGACGCAAAGGATAGGGCGATCCGTGAAGCCAAGATCAAGTATCAGGCGCTCGAGGCCAAGGTAAGTGCACTTGAGGATAGGGTCCTTTCCACTCAGCTGGATACTGAGATTCATTGCAACAGCTTGTTTGCCCTCGAGTACCTCCAGCATCATCCTGAGGGAGGGATGGATGTTTCCCATTACGTGGATGGGTACGAGGAGTGGAAGAATGACATGGAGCTTGAGGAAGCTGAAGCTACTGATCTTGCTGATGATATGGCTGAGCTAAACACGGTTGAGTTCACGTTTGATGACTAGTTTAGTCATGTTGATCTTTCTTCTCAAAAAAATTATTCGTATTTGTGTTGTAATACTCTAAGTACTACTCTTGACTTGTCGGATTCATTCGGGTGCCCCATTTTCTCTTATCTGTTGGGTGCCCGAGTAATTTGAATGACTATATACGTTAACTTCTTTCGCCACGACATTGTTCCTCTTGTAGTAATCTTATTTGAATGTTAATTTCTGGTCGGACCGTATAGTCTGATTGAGGATGCTTTGGGGACCTTGGCCAGTTGGGTGGATTATGCCGGCAGCGAGAACTTAGCTGATTCAAGAAGTTATAATTTTTCTTCTTTGATTGGGTGAAAAGGAGTTTATTGAGACGGTTGTAGTTTCTTTCTCAGGTTGGAAAGAGTGACTCGATAGGGAGAAGATGATCGGTTTCTGAGTTGTGCTCCGTGGAGCTGCCTACATACCCCTTGAGGGGATCAAGCCCAAATGTAGTTCTAACAATGTCCTGCATGGGAGTGTTAGAACTGTGTAGGAAGTCAAGTTGGTCCTTTTGGACCATGTGTCATAATGAATTAGTTATAAAGGTTTTACCACCACAGAATGATGTCTTCGACGCATATTTGGAACGTCAGTATTGATCTTCGTGGCAAGGTTTGTCGTGTCGGTATGATCTCCTGCTGTGAAGAGAATTATATTCTTTCCCTTAATGACGATATGATAGGTGGTGTTGTTGTTTGGGCTGGGCTCCTGAGAGCTGCCTACATACCCCTTTCGAAGATTAAGCCCGAATGTAGTTCTAACTATACCCTGCATAGAAGTGTTAGAACTAATGGAGAAGGAAAGATCGGTCCTTTTGGACCGAAAGAGAGCGTAATGAGAGTGGTGCAAATAGGGTTAGAGATGATACTGCTTTAGGTGTATTGCGTTCCAAATGTTCGCAATATGTCGGCCATCCATAGCCTGGAGTTTGTAGGCTCCAGGATTCACCACCTTGCTAATCTGATAGGACCCTTCCCAGGTAGGGGCGAGTTTGTCAGGGCCAACCTTCTTTGTATTTTGGAAGACACCTCTGAGCACCAAGTCGCCGAGTTTGAATGTCCTACTTCGAACGCTCTTGTTGTAGTGTTTGGCGATGCTCTGTTGATATGAGGCTAGTCGGATATGTGTCTTCTCCCTTTTCTCGTCTAAGGTGTCCAGTTCGTAACACATGCCTTGGGCATTTTGATCATCCGATGCTAGCTCATACCGCGTTGTGGGCACTTCGCTTTCGGTAGGGATGACTGCTTCCATTCTGTAAGTCATAGAAAAAGGTGTTTCCCCAGTAGAAGTTTTCGGTGTGGTTCGGTATGACCACAACACACCTAAAAACTCGTCTACCCACATTCCTTTAGCTTTTTCGAGCCTTTTCTTCAAAGTGTTCATGATGGTCTTGTTGGCTGATTCTGCTTGTCCGTTCGCTTGGGGGTATCTTGGTGTGGAGAAGCTCAGCTTGATGTTCCAATTTTTGCAAAAGTTTTGAAAGTCGGCACTTATGAACTGCGAGCCGTTATCTGTGACGATCTCCTTCGGCACTCCGAATCTGCGTATCACATTTTTCCATATGAAGTTTTTTACCTCCTTATCTCTGACTTGGTGGAATGCTTCCGCCTCGACCCATTTGTTGAAGTAGTCTGTCACGGCCAGTATGTAAACTCTTTATCCGGGGGCTGTCGATAGCTTCCCTACTATGTCCATGCCCCACTTCATGAATGGCAGGCCAGGGTGATGTGATCACTACCATAGGTTCGGGCGGGAGACCTGACACTTGGGCGAACCGTTGACATCTATCACATCTTCTAACATGGTTGGCCAATAATATCTGTTTACTAGTGCTCTTTGGGCTAGGCTCCTACCGCCTGAATGGTTTCCGCACTCGCCTTCATGTAGTTCTGCTAGAATGTACTTCGCCTCTGCGAGGTTAACACACTTCAAGTATGGGCCAGAATAAGAACGTTTAAATAGTTTACCATGGATGATTGAGAACCAGGCAGATTGGATTTTGATACGTCGAGCTTCGTTTCTATCTTCTTGGAGGGTATCTTGTTTCAGGTATTCGATTATCGGCGTCATCCAATTCCTTTCGTTTGATATGTCTGCTATGTGTTCTTTGTCTTCTTTCCAAGTGGCTGGCCACTATAGATGGATGATTGGAATGCTTCTTGGTTGTGTCGACTCGATTGAGGAGCCCAAGTTAGCAAATGCGTCAGCTTCTCTATTCTCTGCTCGTGGGATTTGATTCAAGGTGAACTCCTGGAATGAAACTTGCAACTCTTTGGTCTTGTTGAGGTACTCCGCCATCTTGTTGTCTCGAGCTTGATCGTTGCCTTGCATCTGGTTCACCACTAATTGGGAGTCGCTAAACACGTTGACCCTTTTGATCCCCAAGCCTTTGGCTAATCCAAGCCTTGCTATCAAGGCTTCATATTTGGCTTCGTTGTTGGTCGCCTTGAAGCCACATCTAACGGCTTGTTCGATTGTGTCTCCTTGGGGGGAAGTAAGGATTATGCCAAGGCCACTCCCTCGTAGGTTTCTCGATCCATTGACATGGAGCTTCCAGATTCCGGTGGATTGCCCTTCCGAGAGGCAAAGAAGTTCCTGTTCCGCCTGCACTTGCAAGTTAGGCATAAAATCAACAATGAAATCTACGAGTACCTGAGACTTTAGTGAGGTGCGAGATTGGAAGGTTATGTCGTATTCGCTGAGCTCCACTGCCCACTTGGCCAACCTGCCTGATAGCTCCGATTTGTGCAATATGTTCTTGAGGGGGAATGTAGTAAGCACTACTATTGCGTGACATTGAAAATACGGTCGCAGCTTCCTCGCGGCTTGGACGAGTGCTAACGCGAGCTTTTCCAGCTGGCTATACCTGATTTCTGCATCCAAAAGAAATTTGCTTACATAGTAAATTGGATGTTGTTTACCTTTATCCTCTCTGAGACAACTAGGTAGATGAATAAGGTCTCGTTATCCTTCGGCTTTGCCAGTAGCGGTGGGCTACTCAGGTACAGTTTAAGTTGTTGCAGAGCTTCCTCGCATTCGGTCGTCCATTTGAATGTCTTTGACTCTCTTAATGTATTGAAGAAAGGTTGACATCGTTCAGATGACTTGGAGATGAATCGACTCAACGCGGCAATTCGATCGGTCAGCTTCTGCACTTCTTTTACACATGATGGGGAGGATATTCGTTGGATCGACTCAATTTGAGCGGGGTTAGCTTCAATCCCCCTACGTGTCACCAGGTAGCCTAGGAACTTCCCTACAGTCACGCAAAAAGAACACTTAGTCGGGTTAAGTTTCATATTATATTCTCTCAATACCTCGAATGCTTGTTTGAGGTGCTCGATATGGTCCTCGGTTTGTAGAGACTTGACGAGCATGTCGTCAATGTAAATCTCCATTGTTTGCTCGATTAGATCGGCGAACATCCGGTTGACTAAGCGTTGGTAGGTGGCTCTTGCATTCTTTAGTCCGAACGGCATAGCCTTATGGCAGAATATGCCCATGTTGGTCATGAAGGCCGTCTTCTCTTGATCGTCTGGATGCACAAGAATTTGGTTATACCTCGAGTATGCATCCATGAAACTCAAGAGCTCGTGACCGGCGGTGGCATCGACCAACATGTCTATGTGAGGCAGAGGGAATGAATCTTTTAGGCACGCCTTATTGAGGTTGGTAAAGTCTATGCACACCCTCCACTTGCCATTTTTCTTCCTCACGACCACTACATTGGCAAGCCATTCGGGGTACTGTTTGGGACGGTTGTACCAATGCATCCATGCTGACCGTTTTGGGTGTTGGTGTTATCCCCGAGGTAGAGACGTTGTTTCTACCTGCAAATAGGGTAACACGCCCAGTATTAGGATGAGTATAGACGATATCAGAATTCCTTACCTCGTATGACGGATCTGTGACGTGCAGCTCGAGATCATCGTCCGTAGGAGTCAAGGCGCCTTCTTCGAGGGAACACATTGGAGCAACCGGAGTTCGAAACCTCGAATTTGATCCTCTCTGATTATGGGTTGCCGCCTCTAGACGAACAAGTAATTCAGCGGCCGCTGACTTCTTCTTTTTGCTCTCTTGCAACTTTTGTCTGTTCTCGCGCTCTTGGTTCATCTGTTCAGTGAGAGCGGCGATCTGCTTTGCCAGGTTGGGTTGGACGGTAGTGTCGGATCCGTCAACTTGCCCTGACATGATGCTCCGATGGAACTCTAGTAGTGTTGCTCGCTGAGTCGTTTGATTGCTAGGCCCCACGGTGGGCGCCAAATTATAGTGGGTGATTCCTACAATTGAAGTATGAGGAGCACCAGCAACCTGCTCAATCATAAAGCAACCGTAAGAGTTCGAGGAGAGCACCGGTGGGGTGTCAGCCAAAGAACCTCCGACAGTCAAGTTAGTACGATTGATAATAAAGCGATAATAGGACGAAATATAAAGAAATAATATATGCTAAAAGGATAGGTAAAGAGAGTATAGATGTCGATCGGCCGGTCGTGCCGGTTGCTTCGATCAGGATCGATGAACACTAGATGGATCCAGGAATGACCGGAAAAGATGAATGCAGTAGGATCGTGTGTGAAGTAGTCGAGAGTATGAGTACGTGAATGAGTCCGTCGATTGAGTAGGTAGGGTCAGTTTTATATAGGGCGGCCCTTATTTCCCTACGGTTTGTTAAAATAGCCGAACCTGCCTATCTTCCCGTTCATTCCAAATGTAGTTAGTTGCGATATTCTCAATATCCTGCAACCGACTGTCGTTATTGGAGGCCGTAGCCGTTGATGACCGTGCTAATAGGGTTTTGACTGATATTTTGGGCCAGTTGGGCTGTTCGTGGGCTCATATTGCCTAACTGGGTTTATGGGCTTTTCGGTTTATAGTAAGCCGGTTGGACGGTTTGCCAATGAGGTCGGCCTGATTGGGCTTGTCTATCGATTTACATTTTGGCTTATTGATAGAATACGATTTTTGCCCACTACAAATAGTATATAAGACTCCTTAAAAATATAACCTCTAATTAAAGGATGTATTTTCAAATTACGAATTCAAAATCCATAATATTAAATGAGTAAATAAATAAATAAATATATATATATAATATTGGGTCGTTACAATATCTTGTAACGTCCCGTATTTTCCTCAATAAAAATACTATTTTCCTCAACCATAGAAATAACATTGAAACCCGTAAACTAAATATTATTTTCCTCAATAAAAATACTATTTTCCTTAAAATATTTCCGTCCTCGAAAATATAGCATACATAAGAAAATAAGTATAGAATGGATCATCGTATAAATAAAGGAATGCAATGCATGTTTAAAATTTGTTGTTTTTTTATAAATAAAGGAATGCGATGCATGTTTAAAATCAATTCATAATGAATACCTTCTAATAGAAAATAAAACTAAAATAAACTAAAAACGATGTCTGCTACCAGCCTACCACCACCAAGCCATTGCCCGACTCATTAGCCTGAAAAATATAATATAACAGAGGGGTGAGTATATCCACATACTCAGTGAGGAACACGTAACAACCAATATTTAAACGATACATAACAATATCATGCATATGCCCGTAGAATGTATTGCACGGTGGGCTTTTACCCCAAGAACCCTTTCGGATCCCGGATCCTTTACTGAATCTCTGGCCTCGTATAATGTATCTCGTATTGCACGGTGGACTTTTACCCCAAGGATTCTTTCGAATTCCGGACCCTTTACTGAGTCATTGGCCTTCGTACGCTTGCGCAAGACTTTTAATATATCACGTAGGTTTGACATTTCAACATAGCAGTCACATATACAGTAAAAATATTAGCAATTACATTTAACCATAAAAGACATCCCTCACCTGATCAATACTTCAATGAGATAGCCAAAATATCCAGACGATAACAATTAACAGATCACAGAATCGCGCCTAAAATGAAAATAAGATTCTAATTTAATAATCTACTCATATATTTACACAAAACACACTCGTATACTTATATACATATGAACACATATACAATATATATATATATATAGACACCACATGGAAAGATCACACAAAATTAAATAAATTACCTCACTTAGAAATGAAACTTTTCTTTCTGCCACACCGTCGTGCCAGATTTATTGATTAATTTCCTCATTCTTCCATTTTTCCCCTAGCTATTCTTTTTAAGTTCTAGAAGTGTTTAGTTGTGCTGCTCTCTATCTAACTGAAATAATTTAAGGATACTTTATATATATTGACAAAAATGATCATCCGCATGTGGCGCGCAAAGTTAGTTCGCTCGCGAATGAAGTGACATGTCTCCTAAATAAACATTAAATTTTTAATAAAATGTTTATTAAATTTTATTTTTTGTTAAGGATTTATTGATTATGGTATAGTTTAATATTATCTAATACAAATAAAAATATATGAATATTCGAATGGTTGTCATATCAGTCATGTGCATTGTGTACTATGCGAATGGTCAAATTGTCATTTTTTTTGTCATTTTTAATGGTTTGCTCGTAAACCAAAGTAACGCCTAAACTGCAAGGAAACGTTTCGAAGTAATTTTATTTTTTCTTTGAAAACTGTTAGAACTCTAAAAATATTTTTTTACATTTTTCAATTTGTTTTTTAATTCCTTTAAAATAGGTTTAAAAAAAGAATGACGTTTTCGGGGCGGACCAAAAGGAAGTTCCGCTTCCATTCCCCTAATAGTTAAAAAATAAAAATCATCTTCTTATTTTTCATTAGATCTTTATGACAGAATGATAGGATTTTATTGCTACAAATATAGATTATTGAAATAATAAGACATGTCAAATAAATAATATTGTGTAGTTGTGTAGTTGAACGGAATTCTCCGAAGAGAAAATGAATTACGGGAGTGTGTCCGTAAATTATTGATTGGTTTGTATAGATATACGTCTGCCACATCAGAATTCACAACCAAATGTGTCTTTGTTCCAAATGATAAGTAGTCTTTTATTAATATGGGTCAAGTATAGTTTGGGAAAGAGGTAGGGTTTATTCTCCTCCCTCTAAGTTCATAACACACAAAAATAACAATTTCTTGCATTTGTGCTCAAAAGTAAAGTAATGTATAATAATGGGATATAGGGAACTTTTTATTATTTACCAAAATGTATATTTGTTGTTTTAGAAAGTTATACTTCCTCCCCATTCTACTTTATATACTACATTTTCCTTTCTTGAATATTCCACTAAATTTGACGGTTCCTGTTTTAGTATTAAATTAAAATTCATGTTTTGTAATGGCCCGTAAAATTTTCTAAATATTTTATTTTTTTTTTAAATCGAAATTTTGCTCAAGAAAATTTCGTAATAAAATACTCGAGATCGCGATTATTTAATCGATATTAATAATTTTAGTATGATTATTTTATTTGTACAAGCTAGTACAAGAGATGTGTTATAACATAGTAGTTATATACAAGTACTAAGTATATATAGATATAGCTTAGTAAGTATTGTTTAATGCTATACCATTATTATTAGTATATTGTTTGGGTAACGAAGCAATTTAGATACAAGAATCTTGTTAACCCTTATATTACAAATTATCTTAATTCTTAAATTGGAATGGGGTATACTAAGTGTGTACATTTAGATTGTGTTAAGAACTTTGATTGTGGAGTAGGAAAGAAACGTGGCTTATATATGTATATATATACTTTACAATGAGCACAAGATGTATGATTAAATAAGAGAAAGAATAATACACTATATATATATATATACATGTCTGTACAGCTGTGGTACAACCGAGAGCAAATGTGAAGAAGAAAGAATGCTGAAATAACTATATACCTAGATGTACTAAGCTAGAACACTAGATAGTAAAATATCTATGGTTTCCAAAGCCATAAATCTATTACACTTGGACAAGAATCCCATACAAATCCTACTCTTAACTATTAGATCTTGCCCCTGTACAAATCTTCTTTTCATTAAGTGCAACATGTGAGTTGTATAAAAAAAAAACTGAGGGCAGATAGGAGGCGGAAGGAGCTGCAGAAGTAGCAGTGCCGTTCTTCACCATACTGTCCTGCACCTGCACTACAAATGAAGGGAGCACATAAATTGAATGCTGCCCCAAAGTCAAGGGGGGAGCAGACATAGTGTTAAGTAGACTGTAAACCATAGGTAGGAACTCAAGTGTCTAGAAGTGAGAACTGCAATATAGAAACCGAAGCTTGCAAACCATTCAATACACTCTGTTATAATCTCCCTCACTACTCACTTCTTCTGTCATTCTCTACACACACGAAGAAGTATTCCAACCCCTCAAGAGAAGACCCTCTTTCACCACCACTTCAGGTTTTGAAGCAGTAAGGTAAACGCAGTTCATCTTTTCAGTTTAGTATTAGGATTTCAACTGAAACTGTTCCTTTTCCTACTTCTTCAGAGGATACTTCTTCAGAGGAACTCCTAGCCAAACACCTAAAGTAAGTACAAACTCCTTCTTTTGTATAAATCTAGGACAGAAAGACAACATTCTAAATTCATGAACCACAACTAGTAGAACAACAGATGTTATACAATAGAGTTTTCTTAGCCTTCCTTAGAATCTTTTAAATAATTATAGTATGCGCAGAAACTGTTTTGTGTGGCAAGTTTACATATAAGAAGACCCTCTTAGATACATATGACGCATAGGACACATATATATAGACTCCACCCATTCCATGTTTTATTTAAGACAGAAACATGCTAAGACCAGAATAACAAGACATGCATAAGAAGATGTTTAGGCTAGCAAAGTATGTTTTCATATTTTTATACGTCAGTCTTCGAGATATTGCTCTTATGTTTGAAAATTCAGAACTTGTATACTCACATACACATGAGGAATTTAGAAATTTAGATAATAATTCTAATTTCATCACTCAGAACACAGAACCTAGAAGCTGCGTATATATATATAGAAGTTCAGAATTTCACGTAAGGGCTTATATTATGAACTTCAGGAACAGACTTTTGGCCAAAGAAAGAACTTAGAACATTAGTGCATCATAGACATAAAACACGATCAGCTAATAGCAGTGTAGAACAAACTCAGAAAGTATTTTTTTTCTTTATCGTTAACGATACCAACTATTTCTAAGGATCCCAGAAGGCAGAATCATAAACAGAAAAGCAAGAAATTAACAAAATGGACGCAGGGACTTAGCTTAAGGAAAGCTGCTCAACCCAAGACACGGCAGAACTCCCCTCCACAAGAAGAACCCGTAGCATCCAAGGATTTATCAATAGGCAGAGAAGAAGAAACAATTTAGAACTCCAAGCAACTAAGATTTTTAAGAACACTCTTAAACCAACTCAACTGTATAACCTACAGAAAGGTAACGAATTACCTTCTGTTGTAATAAAAAAAAATTCGCTGCTATCGCCAGACCTCACCCTGCGAGTTCTACTCCGATTAGAACCAGAAATGAAGGAAGACTGAAATTGCAGAATTTGTAAAAAAAAAAGGGGAGAAGAAATTTACACATGCAGACTTGTAATGTATAAAAATCGAGATTTAGAAGCTTGAATTGTTTTAGATTAGGACTTTAAAACCTTGAAAATCCTAAAATCTAAACCTGAATTTAAAAGAAGAGATGATAGGAAGAGAAGAGGAATTACCTCTTAGGAAGACCGCCGAAGCAGATTGATGAAGGAGTGGAGAGCGACGCCATCGCTGCTCTAACCGGGAACACCGGTGAACTCCTTGCTGGGGAAGAGTCGGAGAGAGCGAGAGCAAGAAGAAGAAAGCAGATGGATGCCATCTGTTGGAGTAGGAGGCAGAACGAGTGAGAGGAGTCTGGGTGAGTTAATTAGGGTTAAAGGTGTTAGGATGATGATAAAATAATTGGGCCGAGAAGTGAATAGAAGGAATGGGCCAGCAAATACGATTATCATTTGGGCTGAAATTTGTAATGGGCTAGGATAGTAAATAAATGTAGTATGGGCCCAGATTCACAATGATTATCGGGCAGAAATTTAATAAACGGGCTGGGCTCCGGATTAAAAATCTAATCGGGCTGTAAAACACACGATTTGACGAACCTAATAATTTCGTTTCACAACATGGGCCTCGATAAATAAATTAGAACAACTAAGAATTTACTTGAATTTATAAAATCTTAGAAATTAGAGATAAATTAGTTGGGTTAGTTTATCAACCATATTAAGCCCAAATAATTTAGTAAAAACCCAGCTAATTAAGAAACGAGAATGTAGCCGGATACCGATGAATTTCTTAAAGCGATATTTAAATTATTTCGAGTAAGTTATCTTGACTAGTTATAGTACCTTAATTAGGAAGGATGACTTAGAAATATATATTAGAGAGATACGGTAATTAGATAACCATTGGAACTCTTTATTAAGGTTAGTGGGATTAACTCCTAGAAACTCGATTTTAAATCGAGTAATAATTAGAATAATTCATGAAATAATAGCATATTATTTCATTTTAATTAGATAAAACAAGTAATACTCACGAAGAGTATTTCCCTCTTAATTGCGATTAAGGATCAGCGAAGGGGAACCCCAGTCGATCAAACCAGACTTTCGTTAGACAAGGAAGCACATCAGGTAGGCTTTCTTTACAAATAAAATCGCATGCGTTGTACCAAAGTATGATTTTCGCTTAGAAATGCTTAGAATTTAAAATGTTATGAAGTATTGCATTGTCGAAAATATTTGTATTTTGGTATGATGCGTATCTGTTGAACAGTTAATCGATTTCGGTCTTTTAAAGATTTATATCTTTTGAGGCTAGTGTACACCAGAACCGTGAGTCATCTTAGCGGGTTGGCCGGTTCAGTGTTCGCGGAAAGTGGCCACTTTCCCGACACACAGAATTAC
>JAPKLX010003316.1:0-11315 GCA_026898415.1 Leonotis leonurus | reverse complement strand
GTCAAGTAAACTGAAAAGTTTGTATTTGGTGTATTCCCCCCCCCCCCCATACACCAAACCTCGCTCTTTTGGGACCAACAAGTGGTATCAGAGCAGTGGTTCAAACGACCATTGTTTTATTTTTACAGGGATAAAACCTGCGTGGTCAACTTGAATAGATCTAGGAAAATCTTTTTCATTCACGTGCATACTATCTGCTATGGAATCATCTGTTATCAGGGCATGCGAAGAATTCTCCATCCAAGGTTACAGAGAGTGGAGCTTCAGAATCAAAATGTGCCTCAAAGCACATCACTGTTTGATGTGGAAAGTAATCGAAGAAGGGCCATTGGCAATTACAGAAGAAACTACTCGTATCACTGATACAGGAGTGGTCAAAGAATCTATGCTAAAGGATCCCAGAAAATACACTTCTGAAGAAATGAGAGAAGCAAATCTTGATGATTTTGCCAAAGGGATCATATCCAGCACGGTCAAAGGCATACATCTGGCTAAAATCCAAGATCTGGATACTGCCAAAGAGATGTGGGAAGCCTTAAGAAACCTAGCCCTAGGATCTGAAGTAATGATTGAGAACAAGCTGTCTCTTGCCTGCAACAAATATGATGAATTCAAAATTAAACCAGGCGAGACGATAGAGCAGATGAAGATGAGATTCACTGGAATCCTCCTTGAGATATCTGCATTCAAAAAGAACAAATATACTCAAAGGGAGAAGAACATGAAAGTACTTAGAGCTCTTCCACCAAGCTGGGAGATCTATGCTGCAATGCAACCCCTTCGTGCAGATTTTAATGAATTGTCCACTGAAGCCCTATTTGATCACCTTGAAGGTCATGAGTGTGACATTCAAAGAATTCGAGGACCAGATCATCTGTCCAAAAAGGGAGAAAGCAGCTCGAAGAAAGATAAAGAGATAGCCTTCAAAGCGAAGAGCAAACCAGATGATCTTTCTGAGCCTGCTACTCCAGATGAAGAGAAACGCTATGACAAACTCTTAAAAGAGTTCGCAATGATCGCCAAACGAATGGAAAAAATGGAGACCAGATCAAAGAAATACAGACGCTTCTACAAAGATAACAAGAAAAATTTCTATAAGAAGCATGACAATGATCGATCTGATGACAAGAATGAATCCAAGAAGCAGACTGCTAAAACAACAAAGACCTCTAGCTCTACAGATTACACCTGCTTTGAATGTGGCAGAACAGGTCACTTCAAAACAGATTGTCCTGATCTGTCCAGAAGCCAAAGAGAAGAACTAAGAGCTAAAAGAGACCGAAAGCTTAAATATTAACGCAAAGCCATGATAGCTGAACAGAACTCAAGCAGCTCGAGTCATTTCTCAGATAGCTCATCAGAAAATGATGAAGCTTTCATTGCTGATGACGAAGAAAGCTGGAATGAATGCTATGTGGGACTGGACAACGGCCTAGATGAAGTTGAGATAAGTGAAGATCAAGCAGAATACTCATGGGATGAAGTTAATGAGATGTTCAAAAGCTACTCAAGCATCAATAGACTGTTTAGAGAAGTTGTTGAAAAGAATGACAGATTAAAGAAAGTTGAGCAGACTCTAAGCACAGCAAACACACAATTTGTTGCTAAAATGAATGATCTGGAGGAACAGATCAAGAGAAAAGACAGTGAGATCCACTCATTTAATTCAAAAGTTAAGGATCTGGTTACTAGAAACAATGTTGCTGAGGAAAAGATCAAGAAAGGCAAGGAAATGATTTACAAAAGTGATGAACGTGCCAAACTGCTAATCAACATGCAGCAAAAAGGCACATCTGGATTAGGATATCCAGGTCACTCAGAAAAATCTTCGGCAACCATAAGCTTTGTACCAGAAAGGAAGAAAATGCCAGATCAAGTGAAGGACTTGGAAAACAAGAAAGGTTATCCTCAAAAGATGATAATAAAAGATGCGAAGAACAGGCAGTATCATCAAACAAAGGGACAACCAGCTCACTACACAAAAGTAGATCACCTTCAAAAAGCAAATGTCAACAGGACAAAAATTATCAACAGAACAGCTCATAATAAAAAGAGCTTGAAGAAATGTGAAACAGAACGATTTCATCCATCTGAAATTCACACTCTATCTAAAGTTGACAATGAGGGGAACATCATTACCTGCTATATTTCTGTTCCTAACCCTAAAATGTTCTGGATTCGAAAAGGAATATTTGCTAATAATCAAGCACCCAAACGTTGAAAGGGTAGCTAAGTTTGATTAATTGCAGGATCAAAGAACTGCAAGAAGAAGTAAGATAGCAAGAGGAACAATCTGGATAATAGATAGCGGTTGTTCAAAACACATGACATGTGATAAGAACCTACTATCAGACTACATAGAGAAACCAGGACCACAGGTTACTTTTGGATGCAATTCAAAAGGATATACCAAAGGATATGGAAATATCAAAGTTGGCAAGACCACTATCACAAATGTATCATATGTAGAGGGACTTAGTCACAATCTGTTTTCTGTAAGTCAGTTCTGTGCTAATGGTAATCAGATTGTTTTTGATACTAACAACTGTCTGGTGAAGAATAAGGAAGGAGATGAAATACTCCTTACCGGTAAACTGCAGGATAGATTATACATTGTCCAGTGGACAAACCAGATCGAGACCTGCTTAGTCACTAAGACTGTATCAGAAACCAGCTGCTTATGGCATAGGAGATTAAGCCATCTAAACTTCAAGTCAATCAACAAGATTGCCAAGGAAAGGTTAGTGGAAGGACTACCAGATCAAGTGTATGATAAAGATCACATATGTGATGCTTGTCAAGCTGGAAAGCAAACCAGATCATCCTTTACAAGCAAAACAGCTCACTCAACATCAAGGATACTAGAGCTGTTACATCTTGATCTGTTCGGACCAGTCAAGCCACTAAGCATAAATGGGAGAAAGTACACATTGGTAATCATAGATGATTACTCAAGATTCACTTGGGTCATCTTTCTGTTAAAGAAGAAAGAGACTCTAGACAAACTCCCTAATTTTCTAAACAAGATCACCAAACAAAAGGAGATGAGTATAACCTCTATCAGAACAGATCGAGGAACATAATTTCTCAACCAGAAGATTGAAGCATACTGCAACAAGATGGGAATCACTCATCAAACATCAGCTGCTCGAACTCCTCAACAGAATGGAATTGTTGAGAGGAGAAATAGATCACTCAAGGAAGCAGCTCGCACAATGCTCAATGCAACCAATCTACCAAAGAAATTCTGGGCAGAAGCTATCTACACAGCCTGCTACACTCAAAACAGATCATCCATCACATTCAGACATGGAAAGACACCATATGAGATATGGAACAGCAGAAAGCCTAAGATTTCTTATTTTCGTACTTTTGGTTGTTTGTGTTACATACACAATAATGGGAAGTCACAATTGAAAACTTTTGATAGCAAAACTGACCCTGGAATATTCTTAGGATATTCTGATGTTAGTAAAGCTTATCAAGTTTACAATAAGAACTCTCATATTGTGGAGGTAACACCTCATGTTGTTTTTGATGAGTCTACTATTGAGTACAGGTCACTAGATGAAAAGCAGACAGAAAATCAGGTGACTACCAGAAGGATGAATGAACTATTACTTGAAGATATTCTTATCTGGAATTCAAAAGGTCAAAATGAAGAAATTGTCACTCCACCTGTTGCTGAAGAGATCATACAGCAAGGGGGAATATCACAACACAATCTGGATGAAAATAGATCATCAACAGAAGACAATGAAACAATTATTACAAATGATGATCAACATGAAAATCCAAATCCAGAAGAAAGTCCAGATGAGAATCCATTTCAAACTATAACAACAGCACACCCTGAATTTGAGGAACTAGCAGATCAACCTGATCCTGAGATATCTGATGAAGAGATGACCAGGAGAAGGAGATGGATACAAGATCATCCACCAGAACAGATCGTTGGGAACCCATCAGATCGTGTGAAGACTTGAAGAATGCATGGAGAGAGTGCATTGTTGAGATGTTACCTCTCTCGCATGGAGCCATCTGATGCTTATGAAGCACTTCAAGATGCAGATTGGATAACAGCAATGCAAGAAGAACTCAATGAATTCAAAAGGAATGAAGTCTGGTATCTCGTGGACAGACCCAAACACCAAGGTGTGATAGGTGTAAAATGGGTGTTCAAAAATAAACGAGATGAGAATGGTGAAGTAGTCAGAAACAAGGCCAGATTGGTAGCTAAAGGCTATAATCAACAAGAAGGCATTGATTTTGATGAAACATTAGCACCAGTAGCCAGATTAGAAGCTATAAGGCTATTTCTAGCATATGCTGCTCATAAATGATTCAAGGTATACCAGATGGATGTCAAAAGTGCTTTCCTCAATGGTATCCTTGAAGAAGAAGTATATGTGGAACAGCCACCTGGATTTGAAGAAGCAGATCCAGATCAGAAAGTATATAGACTGGCTAAGGCAGTCTATGGTCTAAAACAAGCCCCTAGAGCTTGGTATGAGACCTTATCAACTTTCCTACTAGAATCTGGATTCAGAAGAGGATCTGTTGACAAGACTTTGTTCATCATCAAAGTCAAAGAAAACATTCTCTTAGTCCAGATCTATGTAGATGATATCATTTTTGGATCTCAATCTACCTATCTGTGTGACAAATTTGCTGAACTTATGAAAAATAAGTACCAAATGTCCATGATGGGAGAAATGAGTTTCTTTTTAGGTTTGCACGTCAAGCAGCTACCAGATGGTATCTTTATTAATCAGACTAAATACATCAACGATCTGCTGACCAAATTTGGGTTAAAAGACAGTAACCCAGTAAAAATCCCTATGCAGACCAATGGGAAAATTGATCCAGATCCAGAGGGAAAACCAGCCAACATTACTCAATACAGATGGATCATAGGATCATTACTCTACCGAACTGCCAGTCGACCTGACATCACCTTCGCAGTAGGAGTATGTGCTAGATATCAAGCAAATCCCAAAGAGTCTCACATGCAAGCAGCTAAGAAGATATTAAGATATCTCAAAGGAACAGCCCATGTAGGATTATGGTATCCATGTGAAGATAATTTTTAATTAACAGGCTATTCTTATTCAGATTATGCAGGTTGTAAACTGGACAGAAAGTCTACTTCTGGAACATGTCAGTTTCTTGGAAACAAATTGATATCTTGGTTCTCAAAGAAACAGACATCTGTCGCCACATCAACAACCGAAGCAGAATATATGGCTGCTGGAAGTTGTTGTGCTCAAATCTTATGGTTAAAGCAGCAACTAAGAGACTACGAGATCAAAGTAAAGGAGATACCCATATTCTGTGACAGTTCAAGTGCAATTGCAATAACACAGAATCCAGTACTTCATACAAGATGCAAACATGTTGATGTGAGACATCACTTTATCAGAGATCATGTGGAGAGAAAGCATATCCAGATCAAGAAGATTCACACAGATATCCAACGTGCTGACATTTTAACTAAAGCTCTACCAGAAGATAGATTTAAGATGTTGTGTGGAAAGCTTGGATTAATAAATACAGATTGTCTAAACAGAAAGACAATAACAGATTGTCTAACAGAAAGACAATAACAGATTGTCTAACAGAAAGACAATAACAGATTGACTAACAGAAAGACAACAACAGATGGTCACCAAAATGTTCAACAACAGAATGTTTTACAGAATGACAGAATGACAAGATGGAAATAAAGAATCTCATGCGTTATAATTTACTCAATTGAAGAAACTACCACGTGGAAAGTATTTCTTAATTACTAAGTCAAGGGGGAACTATTGAAGAAATTGAAGCGTCCTAGATAAAAGACGTCACTTTTCATAATTAATCTCCGAGATTGCAGTCTACAAAGATATTTTCTAACCTAGATTTACTAAATCTTCTATATTTGTGATAATTAGCACATCTTTGGGAATTGTGATCGAGAAAATCCCTGCAAGAAAAGGAAAAAGGAAAGTTGCAGTGAAGAGTGAGATACGGACACGCTCGCCTACAACCCTAGGATCTAGAGCGTATATCACACGCAAGGAAAGGCGGCAAGACATACAACTGAAGCGGGAAAATCAAAAAGGGAGATACTCATCCAACCCTTCATTTATTTACCGTCTTAGTCTATGTCATTGATTATTTTGTTATATATATGCGATATCTCTCACAGGACTGTTCACCTTCACTTTCATCGCACTGAGCACTACTCTCCTTAAGCACTTAAGAATTTCTAGACTCCCTTCTCTCTGCAAATCTTTTCTCAAAAACATCTTGCGTTTTGATTATGGCACCCCAAACTTCATTGTTTCTTCAACATGTGTCTGAGGTTCAGAAATTTCTTTCGCCTGAACCCTATGCTGTGTTTGATACTCATGGATTTCGCAAACTAGAAGAAATTTTTGCCATTGTTACATGCTGCAAAGGTTTTTGAGTTTATTAAATCTTCCTTATGTCTGCAACTTACTACAAGTATTGTTTAATTTCTCTTATGATCTGCTTAAAAATGTCTCATCACTCTAATTAACTGTTTAGATGTGGACATTCATACTTGTTCACATAAACTGATAGATATACATATATTTGCCCTGTATGTTCTTATGATATTAGGTTTCTGCAATATTGTCACCTCTCATCCCAACATGTTTCTGGCAAAACAAGTGGCTACATTCTATCTGACATGGCAGAATGATAAACATGGCTTTGAAGCAAATGTGTTGATGCCAATCGGTGACAGAACTAGCAAAACTCCATACAATGTCATCAAAATGATCAACCAGGCGTATCGGTTGAAAGATGAAGGTCTGACTTTGGACGACATCACTCCAAAACAACTGCAGGAGGCCGTAGAAATCATGATGGTAATACCCATCTCATATACTGGGAGAATGTTTCAGCGCTCCTTACTTCAACCAGGCTTCAAGTTACTACTCGAAATGGTCCAGAGAATCTTTCTCAACCATAGCGGATCGTATGATCAGGTAACCCCTGAGAAATTCCGAATCCTCACAGCTGTTGTTCTCAATCTCTGAGTCAACTGGAGCAGAGTACTGTTCGAATTGATGGCTAAGGAAGCAAAACTAGTTACTTATACCAAAGATAGCAGAGGAAGAGGAACCTCAGTAGAAGTTAAGAGAAATCTACGTCACTCCACCAAAATCAGCCTGATGGTGGAACGATACTTCAAACAGCAAGTATGGGAGGATGCTGTAGAATTCAACACAAGCCTCTCCATACCCAAAGATCAACATCAGCTAGAAATGTCTTTGGGACTCTCGCCGGCCTTTTTCAACAAAATAACAGATGAGGTGCACCGTGTAGCAGCACTGAAAATGGGCAGCTCTAACCCTACATGGATGCCACCTGCTAAAGGTGTTGAAAAGAAGAAAGAGAAAGTTACCAAGGAGAAAGTGGTAAAAGAAAAGGCGGCCCGCAAATGAGGAAGCTCTGTTGAGACTGAGACATCCGCATCTCAACCTAAACAGAAGAAACGCAGATTGGGAAAAGTTCAAGAGTCCACACCACCACCAGAACCTGCTGCAGAACAAACAGAACACATGCCAACAGAACAAGAAAAGGAGGCAACACAGGCAGAAACAGAGGTAACAGAGGCTCCAGCGGGTGATGTAGAACCAGAAACAAGCCATACTCCACATCAGGAGAAAGATTTTTCTCTAGCCAGAACACCCACACCCTCACCACACCGAATGGAGAAAATAAGTGAGGATGAGGAGGAAGAAGAAGGAGAATCTACAGATGAAGAGGAGGAGAAGAAGCGCCAAACAGAAGGTGTTATACATTTGCTGGAAAATGAAGCAGAACACTCTGTGCTGCAAGACTTTCCTGGTATTCATCGCTTACCAGAAAGTCTGGGAACAGCTAAGTGCGTCAAATTTTACTTGCTGGTCAAAGACAGCGAGTACTATATCTTTGATGCTCTGCTTCAGATCAAGACAATTGACGAACTAAAGAAGGAGGAGGTCACTCTACTCAGTTTACTTCAAGCAAACTCAGTAGCAGAAGTCAGAATAGATTACCAGCAACTCATCTCTGCACTCATGCAGCATGAGGCAGAACATTTGCATATCACTCTGCAACCAACACATACTGATGCCCAGATGGCAGAACCTGTCCTAACCGACCAACCACCCCAACCAGAGCAGGGAGCAGCCCAATCCAAGAAGCCTGCCAAGAAAATACCAATCATCAACCTTGACTCGAGTGATGATGAACCTGTAGGACAGAACATTGGTGGCGAGCCAAGCAATGACATATACACACAAGGAGCTGCACAGAAGCTGCAGAAACATGTCAACTTCTACACCATGGAAGAGCTTCTGGAAAGAGAACCCAACACTTTCAATAACTATCAACTGGACAATCTGATCACTCTTCGAGTTGAAGATCAGATGACTGATATATGCAACTCACTTCAAGAGAAGGCAACTCAGATACCCACTGATTTCAACAAACATCAGAAAGATTACGTCAACGACATGGATGAAGACATACGAAGAAAGCTTAGAACAGTCAGGAAGGAGCTTGATAAAAAGATAGATGATGATCGCCTGCAGAATGAAGCAGAACAGGCCAAGCTCACTCTTCGTCTAAACGACATAGAAGAGAAAAATCAGAAGACAACTGCTCTTGCAGCTGATCTTTTGGCCAACCAACAAGCAACAATTATTGCTGCCGTCGAAAAGAAAGGAATTCAACTTGCTGCTCAGTTGAAGGAAGACACTGACTTATCCATCCATTCTCAACTCGCCCAATTTGAAAATGAGAAATTTGTGGAGCTGATGCAGAAACATCAAATGGCAGTCCTAAATGACCTTCTGTATCCTAACCCAGAAGAGTTCGAGCAACAGAGCACTCGTCTTACTGCAGTTGAAGAACTTCAAGAGACTTATGACAAAACATTGTCTACAATGAACAGCAGGCTCGAGCAGAAACTGGACGCCTCCAACCAGACAATCAACTTTCTGCTTGGGTTCAAAGCAGAAGCTGAAGAGAAAATGGAGAAAATGACTGAAGAGATTGCCTCACTTCGAACACTCATCACTACCTTCTTTGATGATGTCGAAAAGGGGGAAATCTCGGGAGGCAAAGGTAGCAGCAAGGGAGGCAAAGGTAGCAGCAAGAGTATGAGGACAGAAAGAACAGAAGAGGTGGAAGTTGAAACAGAAACACCAGCACCGGCTCAACCCAGGCCTACCACACCACCGAGGCCAGACCCCACCCTACTTGGAACAGAGCCAACTCAACAAGCACCTCAGATCCCCAGCGACAAAGGAAAGAAACCAATTGACGAGGGTGATCAGATAGCTGAATTGCTGCTATTCGGAGTGAATATGGAACAAGCTTGTGATCCTCTTTTCAGAGCCCAATTCTACAAAGAGCAAGCAGAAAGAGAGAGAAAGCTAGCTGCTCAGGAAGCCAAGGAAAAAACATTTCAAACACCTTTCTCCTCACCCTCCTCTATAGAACGCTCACAGCAGCAGTCATCACAATCAACTACCCAGTCTAAGAAGAAGAAGAAGAAACCATTCTCATGGAATCTATCTTTGCAAAAGAAAACACCTAATGATGCGTGGGTTCCAGAGGATGATCAAAGTGATTGGGAGAAAGTAAAACATGGTTTTATCTTGAACAGATATTTTTTGAAGGAGCCTACATACTCAGAATCAACTCCAGATGAGGACTTCAACAGATATCTGGACAACTTCAGTGACCAGGGCCTAGTACAAAGGATCAGAACAGCAGCATCTGATGCCAAGATATAGATCAAAGCCCTGGAGAAAGAATACATGGTATGTCCAACAATACCAGGCAGTAATATTCCTGACAAAACCTACATTTTAAATTACATCAATCAACTGGCCAAGATCAAGGGATATAAGATCGACAATCACGATCCTAATTACGCCAGGGTGAGAGATGGAATTTATGAGAGTATTCAGTTAGTCTCTGATGCACAGAGAGAGAAGATGAAGAAAGGCGGAGCAGCCAGATGGTTTTCTTAGATAGATCCTAATTCTTATCTTCTGTTTTTGCTCTCTCTGTTATTTCTGCCGTCCACTTGTACTCATCAACTCATATATCTATTGATGTGGAGGTTTCTAAAAGACAAAATCTTATTGTCCAGTAACTCTCTTGTTATTTGATTGTTATACAACTTAAATAACAATCGGCTAACCTCACCAGAACATGATTCATGTTACCCTGGTTAAATCCGACTAAGTATGGTTTCGACATTATCAAAAAGGGGGAAATTGTTGGGAACCCTGCAATTAATTTGAGTTTTGATGATGTTCCCTCGAAAACATACTTAGGTTTACTCATGTTCTCTATATATATTACTACTATCTGTCTCTATGTACATGGAATCTAAAGCTTTCAAACAGAAAGATTGAACCAGCAAGTCTTAGACAGAAAGTTGAATCAAGTCAACTTTAACAGAAAGTTGAACCAGCAAGTCTCAGACAGAAAGTTGAATCAAGTCAACTTTAACAGAAAGTTGAACCAGCAAGTCTCAGACAGAGAGTTGAACAAGCAAGTCTCAGACAGAAAGTTGAAGCAAATCAACTTTAACAGAAAGTTGCTCAACCAGAAAGTGATTAACCAGCACTCAACCAGAAAGTGATTAACCAGCATTCAACCAGAAAGGCATTAAAACCAGAAAGGGCTTAACCAGAAGGTTCCAGTCAAACAGAAAGAGTTGAACCAACCAAACAGAAGTAGCAACAGATCGATAGAACTATCAAAATCACCAGATGACACTGCCCTACTCATCATATCCTCTTACCACACCAGTATTAAAGACCATCCATTAAGAAGTGGAAGGAGAATCTCTGATTGACATGAAGAAGGAAAGTAATCACAATCGATCTGCCTTCCATAAATAAGAAGATTCAGTCAACGACTCAACAGGGAAAGAAGAGATATGATGAATAACATTGATTGGGAATCCACAATCAAATCACGCCAATCAATAAACGGCTAGAATTTCAAAATTCAAAGCATATATATATATTTGGAGTTTTAAAGTCTGTGTGAACTACAAGCGCTACATTTGAAGAAATATTCTCAAGCATCTCTATCTCACGTCAGACAAAAGCTCCAAACCGTTTGTGATCGCAATCACATCAACCCAACCTCGATTCAAGTCTGTCTTATCGAGAGAAGAAGGAGATCTTTGCTAGCTAGTAGTTTTCTAGTAGATTAACGTGAAGATACCCTGTTTACAGTAGCTTTCTGTAAGTTGTAAAGGGACACGACCCTTATTCGTGCATAAGTCT
>JAPKLX010001377.1:0-21931 GCA_026898415.1 Leonotis leonurus | reverse complement strand
TCATTCATTAATTTTGGATGTCGTAAAAAACTAACTACATTAAAAAATCTGTTTTTATATATTAGTATAGATTAAATTATATTTACCTCTTGTTCAAATATCTCTTGTAAGTTCTCAAAACCTCTTTCGAAATTCAACTTCGTTTGAAACGTCCATCTCAAACTCCTGGGTATCCCATGCAGTGAAATCTCCCAGCAGTGTTGCCTAAAGAATGAACCACCTCCAAACCCCACACCAGCAAAGCCCACGAGGGCCTGTAAAAATGATACATAGACTTGTTCAGAGTCCTTCTCACGTAATGATCCAGCACCTTGTACGTGTATGCTCTACATGAGAATGCATGTCAACGATCAAGATCATCCACTAGTACCCACAACCACTCATGCACAAACTTAGTGGTTTCTAAACCTAACAAAAATATATATGCTACAAGCACGTGGGCCACCCGCAAGTATATAGATCCATCAGGATCACGAATAGTGTTTCGTGTGTCTAGAAATCGATCTAACACATCTTTCCAATAAGCTGCACGCCATTACAAAAGATTTGATATACGGAAACGCCACTGGCGTTGTGCGACACTGTGGTATCAAAATTTGTTTGCCCAAATCTAAGACCCGTGATAAGGGCATAATCTTGATAACTAAATTTTATATCTTTACCACATAAGTGGAACCACATCCCATTCGAACTAACAATCGCACGAGATACTAATCTGTGCAATGCATGCTCTGACACCATTCCTGGTGTCCACGAGCTAAGGTGACCAAAAGACCCCACCTCAGATCTACTTAATAAGTTATTTCCACCAAAGTTTATAAGTCTACTCCTAATCTTCTTTAAAGTTTTGATCTTATAATATGTACTAACCGAGCTGTTTGATTCAATGTGTTTGGCCTACAATATCTTGGACCGTCGAACACCAAAAATTTTAACAAACTAATTAGAATACAATTTAACTTAATAACATGCATTTCTTTTTGTTTTTTTACTTTATAATAATGTTAATATTTGGAAATAGGAAATATATATTATATCCAATAAATTATTCAATTCAAACCATCCAATTAAAGGTGATTAATTATGGGAGCAGCAGGTTTTGCCTCGTTTAGTAATTAACATATTTAATTAAATTCCAAAATTCAAATGTATTTAATTTGACTATTCAAGTAAGATTATATTGCTTTCAATAATGTGTCTCCTTTGGAAGAACTAACATGCACTGAGAGTTAAAGAGTACAATTAATGGTAAATAGCATCACAAAAGTAAATTGCAATTTGTTTAGAATAGTTTATCAAAGACGTTATATTTGATGCGCATGAATAAGGTTAATCATGCACCTTTTCACTTTACATTAATATATCATATGGAGTCTTTTTCGATTTTGTTTCCTCTCATTGATTAATATACTTATTTCGTTTAGACTATGTTTGGGATAAATGTTATGAGATGTGCAAAAATGTGAGATGAGATAATTAAATAAATTAATTTATAGAAATGAGTATAATTATCATTTAAGGGAATCCTTTATTTTTTAAACTAGCATGCAATGAGTATAATTTATTTAGTCTAGCATGCAAAACATAAAATATATCGTATAGTAAGCATAAATAAATTTACAATATAATTTAATCTAGTTACTAGCATATAAAACTTTCAATATATCGTTTATGTGCGTGCATATAAACATAAATATAATAGACATTTATCACAATAATAAAATACACATTTTAATTTCTAAACACATGATTTAAGATCTAAATACATGTTTGCAACATAACAAATAATTGAAATAATATTTAAAAAAATAGTTTGTGCTCAAGATGAGGCTTTGCGCTCGAGCGTGAAGCACCACAACCGAGCGCAAATCATCACTGCTTCATGCAAATGTCGAGCGCAAAGCATTTCTTCATCCCTCACATATCAATTTCATATATTTCTACATATTTCAAATTGGAATCGCATTCATTTCATATCTATTTCATATGTTTCATGTCTCACATATCAATTTAATATATTTCTATAAATTTAAAAACTAAAATTAAAACTTATAGCTAAAGCTTGAAATTGAAAAATACATCGGTGGTTGTATCATGAGAAGAAGCCATTGGGTAGTGGGTGAGAAAAGCTCCAACTTGATGGTTTCAACAATGGTGGTGGCATCAGGTGGCGTCGGTTGAAGCTCCAACTTTGGGATGAAAATGGTGAAGAAGGTGAATGAAGGTGAAATCGGGGTAGTGGGTGGGTAAATTAATGAGTGAATGAATGTTGGTTGTTATGTTGACTTTTTAAAATAGGGATGAGAGAGAAAATGCAAATTAATGAGTGACTTTTTAAAATACGTGCATATAAATAAATTATTTTAAAATGGGAATAATTATTTTTTATATGTGTGATAAATAGTGAGTATTTTTTACATCTACCATTATAATATTGAGCATTTTAATTTTTAGCCCAATTCAAAAATTACATTTTTTTTATAAAATAAAGATAAAAATATTCACATTCCATAATAGATGAATTATGAATTTTCTTGTATGCTCGTATAATTCAAATTAATTTATAAGAATTACACACAAATAGATGCACATAATCAATTTCCCTGATATAAATGAATATTTTATAATTTATTAATAAATAATTATTTTTTATGTTAGTGAATATTTTAGTTTTTGATGCTTAAAAATAAAAAACGTCATCATTAGGGTATCCACACCAATAAACTAGTTTTTTCAATTTTACACATGTCACATCATCTTTTAAAAATTTATCTACTTTTTTTTCTTTCATCTTCTACAATCATAAACTAGTTTTTACTTTTTGAGGGACCCACTATAATACATATTCCATATATATCCATATAAATATATTAAACTAAATTATTTTACTATTATTTAAATATTTGGCTTATTCATAAAATAATTGTATTTTAATTATTTACCAAAATTAAATATAATAAATTAAATGTATAATTATAAATATTAATATAAATTACATTAATAAAATTTCAATCAAATAACTTAAATTAAAAAATGCATTACTAAAATTAATACTACATTACTAAAATTAAAATGCATTAATTAAACAATAGATTAAAATATACTAATTCAAACAAAAATAATACTTAATTCTAAACATAATTGACATTATTATATTGTGCCCAAAAATGTAGTTTTAAATTTTCCTAGAGTTCGTGATGTGCTTGCGTATTTGTTAACTCGTTGTGATTTTTAAGATAATTTTCAAATTCTTCCCAATTATTGGTACCCATTGGTATTGGTTGCTGAGGAGTTGCTTCTTCTTCCGACCAATTGACCACTTCTTCACCCTCATCGTTGTGCAAAATAATACAAGGAAGCATTATATTTTGAATGTCGTCCTTGAAATAAGATCGGGCGGGATTTTGAACTACTGCCCAACGAGATTGTAGCACTCCGAATGCTCGCTCGATGTCTTTTCTTACAGCTTCTTGTCTTTGCACAAAGTATTTTCTCATTGGATCAACTGGTGCTGGATAACGCTTGACGAATGAAGCCCAAGTAGGATAGATTTCATCTGTCAGATAATATCCTTGGTTATATGTTTGACCATTCACCATAAATTGAACTCAGGGTGCATTCCCCTGAAGGAATTGATTAAATAATGGAGACCCATGAAGAACATTGATATCATTGCTTGCTCCGACGACACCAAAGAAAGAATGACATATCCACAAATCCGATGATGCCACTGCTTCAAGAATTATTGTAGGAACTCCTTGATCGACTCGTGTATGGTACCATTTGAAAGCGACAGGACAATTTCTCCACTCCCAATGCATACAATCAAGGCTTCCTAACATTCCAGGAAAACCATGTCTTTCTTCGTGCATTTGTAGTAGTCGTTGAGTGTCTGCTTCATTTGGCTTCCTCAAATATTGAGCACCATAGACATTAATCATACACCTGCAAAATTCATGTAGACATCCCAAAGCAGTAGTCTCACCCATCCGCATGTATTCATCAAGTGAATCACCAGGTGCAGCATATGCTAATTGACGGATAGCTGCAGTGCACTTTTGGAGTGGTGATAAACCATTCCTTCCAGTAGCATCTCGCCTCAATGTGAAATAGGGTGAGTAGTTGCTCATTGCATCAACGATCTTGAGAAATAACTCTCTCCGCATTCGAAATCGACGACGAAAGAGATCTCCATCATAAGACGGGATCATCACAGAAGTAATCACGAACGAGACGTGCATGGCCATTTTCACACTCCCGTTCCCTATATTTTCTGGGACCACTTCTCCTCTGTGGTAGTTGAGCCGAACTCTCTTCTTCATCAAGCAGTTCAACCATCTCTCGTATAATCGGATTTGTGTTTGTAGTACGGATAAAATGTTTCCACATTTCATTAATGTTGTGATCATTAGGAATATCAGACATTTTTTGGTGTAGTGATTGAATGAGGATTGAGTAGATGTGAAAGAGATTGTTGTGAGTGAGAATGTTGGATCAAAATCTTGTATATATAGAAAAATTGAGTTGTGGTGGGTGATGAGTTGAATGGTAGTTTCACGTTGAAGGGTAGTTGTGGTAGGTGATGATTTGAATGATAGTTGTTAGTTGAGGTTAGTAGGTGTGGTAGGTGATGATTTGAACAATAGTTAGGTTGATGGTTGTAATATCTCACATTAATTTTTAGTTCCGTTTATATTATTTTGGCAAGTTTTATTAAATTTTAAAAATATAGTTTGAAATTGTTTGAAAAATAAATTGATTTATTATATTTCAGATTAAAATTGATAATTATACAAACTACAAATACATTATAATTCAAATTAAAATTACATAATAACTGAAATTACAAATACATTATATTTCAAATTGATAATTAAACAAACTCAATTAAAAATACAAGACAAATAACATATATCTACATAATTACTAATTAGGACCACCCATATTTAGCCTTGATTTCAGCTACGATCATGTTATGAGTGATTAGGTCTGCCTCCGACATGCCACTAGTATCTCGAGTGCAAAATTGAATATGTTGCATCTTGAGTTGTTCCTCTTGAATGCTTAGTGATCTATCGATTGTCTCTTACAACTGCTTCCACTTCTCGTTGGTTGCCGGAGATGTCATTTTAGCCTTTTGCTTAGCTAGTCGTTTAACTCTTTGTTGTCCCATCGGTCGTTCACGAGGTTGGGTATCAGCAGAAGATGGACTATCTGTTTCAAAATTCTTGGATTTTTTTCTTGGATTCTGTGGCATTTGTTGAGGAGCCCATTTTTCACAAGTTTGGATGATCTTCCATACGTGCAAGTACTTGAAATCCTTGCGCTTTGGATTATCATTTCTCCATGCTTTCTTTGCCGCCTCTAGTACATCATCATCACATTGGCCGCTCGCTCGATTGCTCGAGAAATTATTATAAATACCTGCCCACTTGTTAATGTCTGGATTAATTCTATAGTAATGATTTTTTACCTGCGAGTGACTTCGATGAGCAGCGCCCTCTTCCCGATTATCATTATAGAACGTAGCAATATTCTCCCAAAAATCTTTTCTCTTTTGTTGATTGCCAATAATAGAATTGGTGCTCGTATTGTACCAAGATTTTACTAGAAGAATGTCATCATCGTGCGTCCAAGCAACTTTTGTTTCTTTTGACGATGCAGTGAATTTAGCAACTTTCTCGACAGCAACATCATCATCATCAACAACAACTGGAATTTGTGAACAATGCGGAGAAAAACCTGCATTTGAGCGATTGTTGAATGGCATTTGCAGAGTAAAATTAGAACCACCCGGATTATTGAATGGCACTTGTTGAGAAAAATTGAGACTGCCGAAGTGTTGAATGGCAATTGTTGAGAAAAATTGGAACTGTCGGGTGAGTTAAATGGCACTTGTTGAGCAAAATTGGAACCACCGGGAGAGTTAAATGGCACTTGTTGAGCATAATTATATCCTCTAGGAGAGTTGAATGGTACTCTCTGAGAAAAATTGTATCCACCAGGAGAGGCGAATACAAATTGTTGAGGAAAATTAGAGCCACGGGGAGAGTTGAACGCCAATTGTTGAGTCATCATCTCCAACATTTGAGGTGTGATTGGAATTTGTTGTTCAGAGTGAGACATTTGATGGGGTTGAGAAAATTGATAAGAACATTGAAAATTTTGAGTTTCAGAAGCACTAGAGTCTGAAGCTTGAGAGCTTGAATCAGCCATTTCAATTATCAAAATAAAAAGAGGAAAGAAAAAAAAGATAGAGATGTGAGATGTGTAGAAATGAAGAATTAAAAGAGTATATATAGAATTTTATAAAATATAGCCGTTTGAAAATCTAACGGCTATAATTTAATTTTATGCATTGTTTTTTATATTTTAAAATATATATATATATATGTAAAAAATATATATAATAAAGAAAAAAGAAAAAAATGAATTAAATGAGAAAAGTGACCGTTGTGTTGTGGTGGTGGGGCCACATGTAAAATAAAATTTTAGTAAATAAATTATTAAAGAAATAAATAGAAGAAAGAGAAATTGAAAAGTTAAAAGAAAAAGGGGAATCACAATAATTAGAAAAGGTAGTTGTTTTTCCATAGGGTAACATGCGTGTCATACAAACACCAATTAGAGAGGAAATGTAGTTCACTCTCCTATATGTCACGCGCATAAATATGAAAAAAAAACTAGCTTTCATTTTGAAACTTAGTTTCTAGTTTATTTTTGGAAACTGGTTTTATTCATTCACAATGCTAGTTTCTGTTTTTTAAGAAGTCAGAAACCCAACCGTTGTGGCTACCCTTAGAATGCAGGAAAGTTTCTTTTTGAAAAACTATCATTGTGGGCACCCTTAGAATGCAGGAAAGTTAGTCACGTAGAAACCTCCGGTGTCCACGTCAGATTCCCAAAAGGATCTCCCAAGATTCGAGCCAAAAATCGAAACAATGTTGAAACTATATATTTCTACAGCAATATTCGAAAGGTGATGTTAAAATTCAAAATCGGATGAAACTTTATGTATTTCTATGAGATTTACCCTTAATAAAACTATACATGAACAAACTAAATTATGCAATCTTCCTTTTGAGTACTGCAGTATTGTCAAACGAAATAATGAACTAACAAATGGGGGAAATATTCATTTAAGTGCAACTTTTCAGCATAAAAGAAGAAGAAAAGGAAATAAGAGAAAAGAATACAGAGATGATTCATCTCACTCCACACTGATGTAACTGCTTGCATCTTTCATTCCTCAGTAACCAAAAGTTTCCCTCTTCCCTATTTTGCAATATGCGGCAAACCATTTAATCGTCCAGGATTCAAAAAATGGCAAATAAACGACACATCTTGAATCTTGTGCAAAGTCCTCTTCAAGATAGCAACTTCTGAGGAAAAGAATAGAATTCTCTCCAAGACAACATCTTATAGAAAAAATAATAGATGTACGACGACTCATTTGTATACAAACTGCAGCCTCCAATCTAGCCACCAAAATAGAGAACCAAGATTCACAGAAAAGCTTGTGCTGAGGAAGTGTATAATGTGAAATCAAAGATGCTTGCTAGGTCGCCGTCTTGATGGTGGTCCTCCTGGGAAGATCTTCATGATCCAGCCCAATACCCTTTCAACCATCTAGTCAGACACGAACAAAAGTGAAAGGATTAGATATGTACATGCACTTGATTAATATTAAGATGGGCATAGGTATGTACTCATTTCCAAGTCACAACAATGTGAATTAACTTAAGCATAAAGTGTCACTAACATTGTAGAGCAAACTTCTAAGGTAAGTATACTGAACAGAGACTATGTTTTTAGTTTTATGCAAAACCCAACTGAGTGCACTAGTACTCACCCCATATTTTACAAAATTTTTCACAGGCTAAGGAAGCAGCATGATGTGTGTGGCTGAGGAATGGTGTTATTGGGATGACGGTTGCTTCATCACGAGAATGGTTTACCGTTCAATACATAAGAATTTCCGCTGTCATGCTCACGTATGTTATAATATTTATGAAATAATTATCATCCACGTATATGTGTGTGATAATATATATGTTTAAACTCTAAGATCATTTTCTCATTCCACAAAGGCCACATCGGCCATTATTAATAAAAGTTCATGTTGTCATATTATCATGGTCAATTACATGCATACACGTGCATAGGAGAGCTTAGAAGTAGTCGGCCCCTCTTGGACGCTCAACTCCTCGGCCCCTTGTGTAGTGTTCGAGCGAATGCCGACCACACTTGGTGAGCTGGGTGAGTGACTCCTTTTGGCGAGCTAGGCTCACTAACCTCCGCCTTTGATCGACGGTTCTTATTGGATGATTCGGCCTCTCGAGGATTCTGGATTACCGTTCCTACGAGACGAGCTGTATTATCTCCAACCCCGTCTTTCATATTGGATGATTCGGCCGCTTGGGATTCAGGATTACCGTTCCCATGTATCGAGCTGTATTATCTCCAATTCATTTCATCTTGAATGATTCGGCCGCTTGGGATTCTGGATTACCGCTCCCATGACTCGAGCTGTATTATCTCCAAATTGCATATGATTCATTTTAGCTCCATTATTATCGACATTGCCTTTGCATTGATTAGCTGTTTGGATTATAAAATGGCATAGTCAAGAATATAGAGGAGATGTTGTCCGATTTTCAAGGACAACCCTCTTATATAATGCACACGAACACAATGCCCTCTTTCTTCCCCGCTTCTTTTATCCCCGCCCAGTCATGCCCTTGGCGCGTAATAGAGTGGTATCAGAGTGGTATCAGAGCGGTCGATGCTTTGGTGCGTTCATATTAAGTCTTGCATGTTTAGGAATTGCATTGCATTTTTAAAATTAATGACAGGTATCCTAATAACACCCTCAGCTCGCCGTCACGTTGCCTCTCAACAAAGAAAAGAAAGGTACATTTTTTTTAAAACTCTTATTTTGGAAAAGAAAAGGTTTATGGAAAAGGTTTATCTATAAATGTTCATGTGGGAAAAGTTGTCATTTAAGACGTGTTCTTTTATGATGTTCATGAAAAGGAAGAATGTTCAATCAAATTAGGATTTATATGCTTATTTGATTCAAGGAATGGAATGTTATGAAAATGATCATGTTAAATCATCTAGGGCATATGTACCTATTTGATCTATGAAAATCATGGGAAAGGAAACGATATGTTTATTCATTTAGGATGTATGTACCTAATTGAATCATGATGATATATACCATGGGAAATGAAATGATATGTTTATTCACTTAGGACATGTGTGCCTATTTGAATCATGATATGACATATATAAAGTTTGACATGCGTTGTCAAGTACAAGCGCTATACGAATGGTTACATTTGGTTTAACCTATGTGACATTATGATTGATTGATAGAGGGATGGATTGTTATGTAAACAACTTGTTTGCAACTAACATAATGTTCAAAGTAAATTCATACTTGCTTGAATTTTCATGACATGGTACGATCATGAGAACGAAATGAAAGAAAAAAAAATCATGCATAGGACGAGCATCTAGAAAGTGATTACCTGGATGGCTCGCCGACCATGGAATGGATGAGATGATTCTCGTTTATTTTAAAATGATGAATATTGACATGTAGGTTATCATGATTATGTACATTGCTAACCTTATTACTATTGATAAAATTTATTTAAATATAATGCCTCCTAGAAATAAAAATCGAGGTAACCACGAGGAAGAGAGACCCTGTGACCCGCCCCTAGTGGTTAGGCGTATCGAAGATAGTTTTCGTAAACAAAATCCACCTCAATTTGATGGCATGGGCACTCCTGAGGATGCTGAGAAATGGATCCGTGCAACTGAACGTATTTTTGAATACATCGGTTGTGAGGATAATGAGAAACTGAATTGTGCAATATTTCAACTGACGGAAGAGGCAGACTTCTGGTGGGAGTCTGTAAGGAGAACTAGGACATCACCACAATGGGAAGCCTACACATGGGAGGACTTCAAGGGGGAATTGATGGAAAAATATGTGCCAAGCTGCTATCCGCAAAAGAAACAAAATGAATTTGGAATCTCAAACAATGGAAAAAGACGGTCACTGAATATGATCGTGTATTCAATCAACTGTCACGCTATGCACCCCACCTAGTTGAAACTGATGCAGTCAGGGCAGACAAATTTCGAAGGGGACTTCGACCAGAGATTGAAATCTCGCTTGTTAGTCAAGGTATGCTAACCTATGCTCAATCTTTTAGCAGAGCACTGAACATTGAATCCATGTTACCACAAGAAAGAGTGCAATCGCATGCTCCAAATCAAGATGGAGGAAAAGAAAAAAGAAAATGGGATAACCAAAATCAAGGAAATCAGGGAAGGGAGAAGCCACAACAGCCACAACTGCAACAACGACATCCACAACAAGGGTACAACAATAACGAGCATGTTTGTCCTACTTGTGGTAAAAACCACCAAGGTGAATGTTGCCAAGGTAGCAATGAGTGTTTTCGTTGCAAAAAGCCTGGGCACTTTGCTAGAGACTGCACCGAGAATCAAAGAACTATGGCTCCCCCACGTAGGCAGCAAAATGGACCTCAAAGGCCAAACCAGTTGGTGAGGCCTAATCCAGCACATAATGGGAACCACCGAGCACCACAACAAGCAAGGGCATATGTTTTGAATCAGCAACAAGCCGCCCGAGCTCCGGGGAATTTAGCAGGTATGATCAGTCTAGTTGATGTACCTGTATTTGCCTTATTTGACACGGGAGCTTCACATTCTTTTATTGCAAAAAGTACATGCACTAGATTGGGATTAACAATCTCAAGGGCAAAATATCTGTTGGAAATTAGTATTCCTTTATGTAAAACAATTTTAGCATGGGAAGTGTGCCTGAAGCAGAAATTGAAAATCAACGAATGTGAGGTGACAGCAGAGTTACATGTCATTGAAACGAAGGATTTCGATGTCATTTTGGGTATGGATTGGTTAGAGAAAAATAAAGTGACTATACGTTGTCAGGAAAGAGATGTTTCTTTTCGAGCAAATGACGGATCAAACGTTAGGTACCATGGGTCAAGATTGGGACATTCGATACCCATTATTTCAGCATTCAAGGCTGCTAAATTTCTAAGGAAAGGAAATTGCCAGGCAATTCATGTCAGTCTGATGACTGATGCACATCAAAAGAAGGACCTCTCACTTGAATGGATTGTAAAGGACTATCCAGATGTCTTTCCTGATGAATTGCCAGGATTACCTCCAGATAGAAAAATTGAATTCACCATCGACTTGGAGCCTGGAGCAGCTCCAGTGTCGAAAGCACCTTATAGAATGGCGCCAAAGGAACTGCAAGAGCTCAAACTGCAGCTACAAGAATTAATGGAACTTGGTTTTATCCGACCAAGTGTTTCACCATGGGGCGCGCCAGTTCTATTTGTCAAGAAGAAAGATGGATCACTGAGAATGTGCATCGATTATCGAGAATTAAACAAGCTTACCATTAAAAACAGGTATCCTCTTCCAAGGATAGATGATCTCTTTGACCAATTGAAGGGAGCAACTGTCTTTTCCAAAATTCACTTGCGTTCAAGTTATCACCAACTCAAGATAAGAAAGGAGGATATTCCAAAAATAGCTTTCCGAACAAGATATGGACATTACGAGTTCATTGTGATGTCTTTTGGCTTAACAAATGCTCCAGCGGTTTTCATGGACTTGATGAACCGGATATTTCATCAATACCTTGATAACTTTGTCTTGGTATTCATCGACGATATCCTCATATATTCTAAAAATGAGGATCAGCATGCAGAACACCTACGCATTGTGCTTGATACCTTGCGAGTGGAAAAATTATACGCCAAATACAGCAAGTGCGAGTTTTGGCTCAAGGAGGTTATGTTCCTTTGACACATAGTGTCTGCGGAAGGAATCAAAGTTGATCTGGCCAAGATTGAGGTAGTCAAGGATTGGAAAACACCAACGAATGCCAACGAAATTCGTAGGTTTCTCAGTTTGGCGGGATATTACCGGAGATTCATTGAAGGATTCTCAAAGCTCGCAAGGCCATTAACGCAATTGCTCAAGAAAGGACTTAAGTTCACATGGTCAGAAAGTTGCGAGGCTAGTTTTCAAGAACTAAAAACAAAGTTGACCATGGCCCCGGTGTTAGCTGTACCAGAAGGAAATGAATGATTCATCGTTTATACTGATGCATCTAAGCTTGGATTGGGTTGTGTGTTAATGCAAAACCATAGAGTAATTGCATACGCATCTCGTCAATTGAAGCCCCATGAGTTAAACTATCGGACTCATGATCTTGAACTCGCTGCAGTTGTTCATGCCTTGAAGATATGGAGACACTATCTCTATGGAGTTAAATGTGAGATCTTTACTGATCACAAGAGTTTAAAATACTTCTTTGAACAAAATGATTTGAACATGCGACAAAGGAGATGGTTCGAGCTAGTCAAGGATTATGATTGTACGATCAACTACCATCCATGAAAGGCCAATGTGGTAGCTGACGCCTTAAGCCGAAAAACAAAAGCTAAGATGGGATGTCTTCTTACGCAAGAAAAAGAATTACTCAAAGAATTCGAATCATTCAAATTGGAAATAGTTCATCCACCAGAAACAGTTAAAGGTTTTATTGCAGCTATGATAGCTGAACCAGACCTAAGGGAGAGAATTGTGATAGCACAACAAGAGGATGAGTTCTTAAAAGAAATGCGTTTAAAGGCAAGAACAGAAGATACAAAAGGATACGCAGAAATTAGGGATAATGCCTTGATGTTTCAAGGTAGGTTGTGCGTACCAGCTGTTCAAAAGTTGAGTGATGAAATTATGAACGAAGCTCATGATACTCCGTATACCGCTCACCCTGGGAGTACCAAGATGTACAGAGATCTTAAAAGAAATTTTTGGTGGGCTGGAATGAAGAAGGATGTGGCGATGTTCGTTGAACGTTGTCTAACATGTCAACAAGTCAAAGCTATACATCAATGACCATTTGGATTGCTGCAACCATTACCAATTCCGGAATGGAAGTGGGAACATGTCAACATGGACTTTGTGGTAAGTTTTCCGAAATCAACAAAAGGGAACACTGCTATCTGTGTAGTGGTCGATCGTTTAACCAAGTCAGCACATTTCTTGCCAATTAGAATGACTTTTTATCTGGATAAACTAGCCAAGATTTATGTCAAGGAGATTGTACGTCTTCATGGCGTACCTGTGTCAATCACATCGGATCGAGACACGAGATTTACGTCTAAGTTCTGGAAAAATTTACAAGAGGCCATGGGAACAAGGTTGAACTTTAGTACCGCATTTCACCCACAAACTGATGGACAGTCAGAACGAACTATACAGATATTAGAAGATATGCTACGAGCAGTCGTGGCAGACAGAGGTGGGAGCTGGGAAGAAATTCTTCCTTTGATCGAGTTTGCCTATAATAATAGTTATCAGACAACAATAGGAATGACACCTTATGAGGCTCTCTATGGGAGAAAATATCGATCGCCACTTTACTGGGATGAAGTAGGCGAGAGACAATTGTTGGGACCCGAAATGGTACAACAAACAGTTGAAATAATTGCCCAAAATCCGACAAAGAATAAAAGAAGCTCAGGATAGGCAAAAGTCCTATTCGGATAAGCGCCGAACAGATTTACAATTTATGGTCGGGGATCGGGTATTCCTAAAAGTTTCACCTACTCGAGGAGTAGTACGTTTCGGAAAAAGGGGAAAGCTATGTCCAAGGTATATAGGACGTTTTGAAATCCTAGAAAGGATAGGCCCTGTTGCCTATAAGTTGGCACTACCACCAAGTATTGGAGATGTTCATAACGTCTTCCATGTTTTCCAACTACGAAAGTACGTCTTCGATACGAAGCATGTCATAACATATGATCAGGTAGTCTTTGCTGAGGACTTAACTTATGAGGAAAAGCCAATATCGATATTGGATAGGAAGGTCAAAGTATTAAGGAATAAAGAAATTCCTCTTGTGAAAGTTCTATGGAACCATCATGGGCAAGATGAGGCTACATGGGAAATGGAGGATAAATTCAGGAGTCAGTATCCTGATTTATTTTCTCAGGTAACATGAAATTTCGAGGACGAAATTTTTCTAAGGGGAGAGGGATGTAATATCCCGCTAATTTCTAATTATACTTTTAAGTGTTCTAACTATTAAGGGACCTAGGTATGAAGAAATAAGAATTTTAGGAAAAACCTAGAGCCTGTTAGGACCTACCATGTTAATTTGGCAGACCGGCAAAACTTTTTAAAAGGTTTATTTGAAAAATGAACTTTTCATGCATAAGTCGAAAGTATATACATATTATACTCCTTGCGTAGAGTTTTTCAAAAGAAAATTTTTGTCACTAGGTTTACTCAAAAAGGAGTTCGTATGCAACCGCTACGAATTTTTAAAGTTTAAGCACGTCGTTAAAAAAATAGTTTTTCCATGCATGACCGAAACTATATCAATATTATAGTCATCGTGTAGAGTATGAAGAAATGAAGATGTTGACGTTAGGTTTTTCCGAAAAGGAAATCATGTGCAGAAGTTACGACGTTTTAAGATTAAAGCATTAATAATAGTATAATATTAATATAATATATTTAAAATAAATAATAATAATAATAAAAAATAAAAAATTTTCTATAAAAGGGGGAGAAGTCGTGACTTCCTCCCCACAATTACAGAAGCAGCATTTCGCCCCCCCTCCTTTCCTCTTCTGCTTCTCCTCTCTCTTCTTCTACTTTTATTTTCTTCTTCTTTGTGCCATTTTCAAGTATCGAGGTTCTGCGAGTTTGAGAATCGAGGATCGATCCAGGTCAAGGTACATCAGGGTAAGGTCGAAGGTAGACATGGAGCTTGACAAAGGTGGCTCAGCCGCCGTCGAGTCACTGCCGCCATCGCTCCGATACCGTCATTTTCTTTGTACATTTGGTCAATCGAACGACTAAGGTCCCTTAAGGTTTTGAGTTTCTGACCATAAGATCCGTTACTCTGTCGGATTAAATTTTAGATTTGGATCCCGGTTAAGATCATCATATCATGATTTATTGCATTATTTTCATGTTTTTCTAAAGGGAAAATACTCATGATCAATCATTTTTCAATAAAATTTATAGTGCATGTAGAGAAAAAATATAGAATTTTATGAAAGAGATTTCATTAATTTTCATCGGTCCAATTTTCATAGATCTGAAAAAGACCACGAATCTTCTCGATTAAGCTTCGAGGTAAAGATGCATATTTTAAAAATATTTATACATATTCCTATAGGTAATAATATCCGGAGTATTTTTGCCTTCGTGGCCAAAATCATTTGAAAGTCCGGTTGCTGCCAAATTAATTTATTACGTGATAAAAAGAATATTATTAAGCCTAAAAATTTAGTGCTACTTATCTATAGTTCCTTTTTGGATATTAAAGACAAAATATATTCCCTATGACTAACAGGTACCTAGCACTGAAATTTGAGCTCATAAGGATTTACGGTTTTCCTGTAATCGAGGAATATCATCGGTGAAAGGTTGGGGATATATACGTATTTTGAGTTATTAAACTCTTTTCTTTATATGAAAAATGCATGATCTCTGTTAAAATGTTTTCACGAAGGTATCAACTGTTTAATGCTCTTATCGACCGCCGGGGGTTCTTATTCGGCCTAACGTCGATTTAAGGACTGTGATCACTTAGTCTCTACTGCGGTGGGTTGATCACCATCGGGTTTTGACTCATGCTATGTTAGGGTGTACGATTCGCCAAGCCCTATTTGACTGAATGTTTATGATCCGTCGGTGGTAAAAGGCCCGAGACATAACCTATATAAGAGTAACGTCATGTCGGGTCATGTTTAATTTATGCACAAATGTTTTGCTTACTTAGAAGTTATTTTTATTTTAAAACCTTCTAAAGTAAGTATACTGAACAGAGACTATGTTTTTAGTTTTATGCAAAACCTAACTGAGTGCACTAGTACTCACCCCACGTTTTACAAAATTTTTCACAGGTTAAGGAAGCAGCATGATGTGTGTGGCTGAGGAATGGTGTTATTGGGATGACGGTTGCTTCATCACGAGAACGGTTTATCGTTCAATACATAAGAATTTCCGCTGCCATGCTCACGTATGTTATAATATTTATGAAATAATTATCATCCACGTATATGTGTGTGATAATATATATGTTTAAACTCTAAGATCATTTTCTCATTCCACAAAGGCCTCATCGGCCATTATTAATAAAAGTTCATGTTGTCATATTATCATGGTCCATTACATGCATACACGTGCATAGGAGAGCTTAGAAGTAGTCGGCCCATCTTGGACGCTCAACTCATCGGCCCCTTGTGTAGTGTTCGAGCGAATGCCGACCACACTTGGTGAGCTGGGTGAGTGACTCCTTTTGGCGAGCTAGGATCACTAACCTCCGCCTTTGATCGACGGTTCTTATTGGATGATTCGGCCTCTCGAGGATTCTGGATTATCGTTTCTACGAGACGAGCTGTATTATCTTTAACCCCGTCTTTTATATTGGATGATTCGGCCGCTTGGGATTCAGGATTACTGTTCCCATGTATCGAGCTGTATTATCTCCAATTCATTTCATCTTGGATGATTCGGCCGCTTGGGATTCTTGATTACCGCTCCCATGACTCGAGCTGTATTATCTTCAAATTGCATATGATTCATTTTAGCTCCATTATTATCGACATTACCTTTGCATTGATTAGCTGTTTGGATTATAAAATGTCATAGTCAAGAATATAGAGGAGATGTTGTCCGATTTTCAAGGACAACCCTCTTATATAATGCACACGAACACAATGCCCCCTTTCTTCCCCCCTTCTTTTATCCCCGCCCATTCATGCCCTTGGCGCGTGCGCCGTCCCTCGGGATTTGGGGCGTGACAACTGGTCTCCGTCTTCTTAGACATAGCTGCAAGAAAAAGTTAGAAACAAAGAACCTCACAAAAGCTTGTGTATCACTCAAGATGAATCACTCAGACTCGTGTATCACTCAAATAATTAGCTTTTTTTCGCTCTAATAATCTCACTCTCTCTTGCCTTTTTTCCACTCAAATTCTCTCTTAAGAACTCGAATTACCTCAAAAACCAACGAACGATACAACTTAAAGACCCGTAGGAAACATGACTAACACCAGAAGGACAATCCCCGAAAACGATACAAAGCATGAACAAGAACTGACTTAAATACTTGAAACAACTCAAAGACCCATAGGACATGTGACTCGAAGATGAAAAATAAAAAATGTACTATGCAGATTTGCTCAACACGTTGTATAATATCTAAGGAACCCAGAAAATACTACGAGATTTAAATGATGGTTGGAAAAAAGTGCACACAAAAGATGTCTCAAAGGACTCCACATGAACCAATGAAACGAAGGAATAAAATTGCACAAATGATATTTAGAGATTTCTATACTTTTTTTTCTTTTTTTATTAATTTTTTTATTTTAACCTTCAAAGGTTGTAGATTCAGATATTCTTAAGAACAAGACGAAAATATGAAGTATGGCTCTTTGCGCACCAGCTGAATGTAGCCGACAAGAATGGATGGGCGTATAGAGATGTGGCACTTGAGTTTCAGATGGAAATCTCGCAGGAAAATATGAATGAGTATGGAAGACATGAAATATATTTAAAGATATGGTAATATATGATAAGATATGAAATGTCTAGTAAAATATGGAAGATATGGTACTATATGATAAGATATAGATAGATTTGGAGAACATGATGAAATATGGAAAGATATAGTAAGATGAAAATGTACGAAAAATATGTTAAGATATGGATAGATATGTAAAATACAGTAAAATATGAAATATATGGTAAGACACGAATATCATGAACGAATAAAACAAAACATATGCCTTTTTTCCTAATAAATAATTTATTAAGCTAGATATTAAACATCATAAAATTTAAAAAAAATTAAAATTTTAAATTGACGTGAGAATGAAAAGCTAAAATAATTATAATTTTATAAAATATAATAAAAAATTAAAGATAATTATCTTTTAAAGATAATTGAGCTGCTACGAGAAATCAATATTTGAAATATTTGAGTGCAGAAGAGATGATGTATGTGTAAGGCTGGGAAGGTGCCTTTGGTTATCAAAATTGATCATCTGATTACTGGTATAAATAGCCTCGCAGTATTTAAGTGTTAACCAGGCAAGAATAATTCTCATATGCAAATTGTGTAGGTTTCTAGTAGGAGTAGTAGTATCAATTTTTTGGAGGAGAAAAGATTTATTAGACTAGAGAACAGTAATATAATATTCTTGCAGGATGAGAAGATTTTTATAGAGTAGGATACTGCAGAGAAGAATATTTTGTTGATAAATCTTTCCTACGGATCCAATATATCATTTTGTTAGTCTCTAGATTTAGGTCTATGAAATTAATAACTCCTATCTAAATGTTTTCTAATATGAATTTAAATTAAAAACTCTCAAAGGCCCAACTGATAAGTATACCCACGAATTAAGCCGAAATAAAATATACTCATGCAAAATTTCAAATTCACATAATAAATGTGTGTTGTTTTAATATATATATATATAGAGTAGCGCTCCACCGCCCGCGGTGGGCACATCTTAATGCGCCCGCGGTTGATGTGGCAATGCCACATCATTGACACATCATCATACGAGTCACTATATTTTTCATTTTTTTATTAATTTTATTTTTATTATTATTATTTATTAAATAATATTAAACTATACCCTAACCAATAAACTCTAGTCGGAAAGTGATAATTAATAAAAAATATTTAAGTTTTAATATTTATCTACGTGGCATGCCACATCAACCGCGGGCGCATTAAGAAATGCCCAGCGCGGGCGGGTGAGCATTTTCGTATATATATATATATATATCTATATATATATATATGCACATTTATATTATACTCCCTCCGTCCTAGGTTAGACACACTTTGACCAAAAATGTGAGAGCTTTTTTGTCAAAGTGTGTCTAATCTAATGGGATAGAGGGAGTAATTACTAATATTCATAAATAAAAATTTAATCATTATGTTATTCTGGCTCCATTTTCATGCATAGCTTATTCTATGCTTTGCTATGTTTTGGTGTTGATAGGTTTATACGTTTTCAATGTTTCATTAAGAATATAACAATTTGCATGTATTGCTTTAGTTGTGAAATCTAATCCTTTGTTTTGAAGGCACAATTGCTGTTGCTGTCATTTTTCTTGTATTTTTTCTTGATGACATATATAACTGTAGATGAAGATAGCAGTAGAAGGGTGCATGCATGGAGATTTGGACAATGTATATGCTACTCTTTTACACCTGCAAGAAATTGAAAAGACCAAAATTGATCTTCTCATTTGCTGTGGGGACTTTCAGGTAAATTAGATAATCGGCTTGATACGTGCTACTACTATAATAGTTAGAAATACTTTTACTATATCCGTTAATATCATTCAGGATTTCTATAGCTTGTGCTATGCTTTGATTGGTCTCATTTTATTGAAGGGTCTATGATCAAGAATTGTGTTAAATATGTTGGATATTGAATGTGAAAACCTTGACATTCAATTGATTGGTCCTAGATGCAGGTTATTTTGCGACTAGTTAGTACTATTCTCAGTGCTTGGTTCTTGTCATACCTTTCAATCTTTAAGTTCTTGTTTATAAGATTGTAAGTGCTTCCTGACATATAAGGACACTTGTCCTGTTAACATGACCTTATGTGATGTGAATTAGGATTGTTGCAACCAGTCATCTATTATTTACATTAAGCAGAAGCTATATATTAAATGTACAATCAATATACCACGTAGATTAGGGGTTCTTCTGCCTGTCATACACAGACTAGCTTTAAGGGATTCAGAGCGAGTAGAAATTGATTCATCTGCAGACTTGGGCCTACGGTTCTGTTTTTTGTTACATTCTCTCATGTATCTTAGTATCTATGAACTACCTTAGATGCTTCATGGGGGCTCTTTCATAGAGACTCATAGTTATCATATGACTGCTCCAATATAGAGTCGTGTTGTCTCCCATATCACTTGTTTTCTGATTCAAGGGATGCTTCTTAGGAACTTCTTAGCATTGTTTTGAAACTAAACTTAGATGAGTAGTTTCTGACAGACATTTATATAATTGTTCAGCTACAGCTAGCTCATGAAGTTCCTCACCCATTTTTGTCCATTGACTAGGTGATGCATAGTACTGAATTTTTGTTCATTCTTTCTTCTTGAGGAACATGAACGATTTTGGGTATCAATACATTTCAAATTTGTAAAACCATCATTCAACCTGTTGTTCTCTGCCTCTTTTGTTGTCTATTTTTCATCTGAAATGACCTCTTACAGTGTCCCTTTAAACTGACAAATGCACATATAGAGGTGACCTTAGTGTCACTAATGTTAGTTTCAGCTACATCTTATTGTTTATAACCCAGTTCCATTTATTTTTATAAATATTACAGTTCTCGGTTTTATAGCACACGATGAAGTTTCCTTCAAGTGCATTTAGTTACATGATTTATTATATATCAGGCCATTCAGAATGAGAAAGATCTAGAGAGCTTGAATGTGCCTCCTAAGTACCGGACAATGAACTCTTTCTGGAAGTATTACTCTGGGGAGAAAGTTGCACCACTTCCAACTATTTTCATTGGTGGCAATCATGAAGCATCCAACTACCTTTGGGAATTGTGAGTAAAATCTTATAGGGTAACATTAATACCTTGAGGCAGCTAGCATAGCAACATTAGATTACAAGTTTTATAATTATTCTTTTCATTGCAATATAATGTTTGAAATGTACAGTGTTATACTCGCAGATATAACTTGGTGACATAATTTTTACGAGTTCACAAAATTTACTTTTGCCACTATTATAATGTTCACACTTTTCCCATAACAATTTGCAATCTGTACAGTTCTTATGCTTAGAGATAAACTTGTGTTAGTATTATAACTTCAACATCCTTATATAACTAAAGATTGAACATTTCTCATGCATATACCAACTATACATTCTGTCAGGTACTATGGTGGATGGGCTGCACCACATATCTACTTTCTTGGATTTGCCGGAATAGTTAAGTTTGGAAATGTTCGAATTGGTGGATTGTCAGGAATCTATAAAGCAAATCACTATTATTCAGGTAATTGCATCTGCAGCAGTGTTTTCATCATCACTTACTACTATTCGGTGGTGTGGAAAATGTAATGTCTAGAATTTTTATAAAGGTGCACACACATATAGTTACTAACTACCACGAAGATTGCGGTGCTAATATTTAGTCAAAGTGATCATGTTTTGTATTGTTTGGCTGCTTTGGCAACATTTTCTGCATCTAGACATTGTCATATATTTTTTCTTTAGTTTCTATAATTTCTCATCTTCATTTCTTTCATAGTTTTTTACTCAGTGTCTTCTTGCGACTCAGGCTAACATGGTCTTGTGAACAGGACACTATGAGAAGCTACCGTACAATGAACAAGACATCAGGTCTATATATCACGTGCGTGAGTATGATGTACATAAGCTCATGCAAGCTCAAGAGCCCATCGATATATTTCTTTCTCATGATTGGCCTATTGGAATTACTGTTCATGGGAATGTGAAAAATCTTCTACGCCAAAAACCCTTTTTCGGGAAAGAGGTACACGAGTATATTATGTTTATAGTATATAAATTTCAAAACGCTGTAATTTTTGTTGCGAGTGGAAGAAAAAAATTATGTGTGAATATGATAAGATCTGAGGCCTAAGTTATTATTTATTAAATGAGGAAGACCTTCCTAGTTCCTAGAGACTGGATGACCGTTTCATCCTTTTGGTATAGTAATACTTTTTTAATACATGACTACTGGGACTGCTACTATCCTTGTAAATTCTTGTTGGCCATAGACTCATAGATG
>JAPKLX010000929.1:0-33947 GCA_026898415.1 Leonotis leonurus | reverse complement strand
TGTTTTCACATATAAGGTATTATTTGAGCAAGATTAAAATCTTTCTAACAAGAAGATTTGTCTTGCTACCCTAAGCTATCTTAGTCTTTAAGTGCGCTTAAGCCTTATACTTATATTTGAAACAAGTAAACCTAAAAAGTTTGAATTGGTGTTTTCACCAAACTTGCTCTTTTGGGACCAACACTTTCGAAACACACTTAGATTTTATTTTGCTTGCTAGCTCTTAATCTGTTCTAAATTGTACCAGATCACTATTGTATAAAGTGAAACTGATAGAGATCATGATCTTAGAGAATAACTTAAAATGTAAGGGATTAAAATCCCATAAAAAGTTATTCTATCCTTTTTACATGCTCGTGGACCTGATCAACAACAGATTATAGCAAGTAGATGATCTGACACATGGCCACTCGATCTGATTACATCAAGATTACTCACAAAGTCTTCTACCATGCTTTGGAGCATTTCATTGTGGAACAGATTGATAGTTTGACCAGATTGATATCAATATGTTCTGACCAGATCGTTATCCAAAGTGAGCCAGATTGTACCAGATCAACTTTAGTCATCTGACATTTTGTCCAGATGCACTTAAATGAATCCAAGACTACTTGCCACATCAGTAGATCTCACGAACATGGAAGGATATCTATTAGAGATCAAATTTAGAAGGAGAATCAATTAACGCGCAAAGAAGGAAAGAAGCATCTATCAACGATCTGCTTTTCATATTTATTGAAGATTCGGTCAAACTTTCCAAAGGCAAGAAGAGATAAATCAGGGATTCATATCTCTTGATTGGTAATCACTTTCAATTCAAACCAATCAAGCCTAACAGTTAGAATTTCAAATTCTACACCTATAAAAGCTTGGAACCAAGACTGGAAGAGTACAGATACTATCATCTACGATTAACTAGAAGTTACTCTGCTCAAAAATCAACTCACTCAACAAAGCATTTTCTTGAGAAGATTTCTACACACCAGATCGTGTTCTAAGCCGTTCGTGATTGAAATCACACCAACTCGATTCAAGTCTGTCTTATCGAGGAGAAGGAAGTATAAATTCACTAGCTAGTAGTTTTCTAGTGAACTGACGTGAAGAGATCCAGAGATCCAGTTACAGTAGTTTTCTGTAAGTTGTAAAGGGACACGACCCTTATTCGTGCATAAGTTTCAACCAGATTGTGCTTGAAACTTGTGGCTCGTTCTCAGCGAGTTTGAAGAAGAGAGTATCTTAGTAGTGGATATCTAATCCAGTTTGGATTGGATCGTGGACGTAGGGGTTTTTCCGGACCACGTAAAAACAACTGTGTTATTTACTTTCTGCATTTTAATTTCAGTTGTTCATCTGCTAACTAGCACAATCATTCAAACTGCATTTCTTAATCAATCTGCAAAATATTCGGTTAAGATTTTGCAAAGGTTTTCTAAACAAGAGCACAGATTAAGTCCACCATATTCCGCACACAACGCTCTGTTATAAATCAAGATCACTCTTGATATCTACTAAGGGTTATTCACAAGAGAGTGTCTATCTGGACATATCAAGATCGATCTGGTTTGTTAAAGTTAAGCAATCTTCGTTCTGAAAGCTTAAACTCTCTAAGTAATTAGTCAAGTAAACTGAAAAGTTTGCATTTTGGTGTATCCCCCCCCCTATACACCAAACTTTGCTCTTTTGAGACCAGCAAGTGGTATTAGAGCAGTGGTTCATATGACCATTGTTTCTATTTCACAATTTTAAAACTTGCATGGTCAACGTGAATAGATCTAGGAAAACCTTTTTCATTCATTTGCATCCTATCTGTTATTATGGAATCTTATGTTATTAGGGCTTGTGAAGAATTCTCCATCCAAGGATATAAAGAATGGAGTTCCAGAATCAAGATGTGTCTAAAAGCTCATCACTATCTGATGTGGAAAGTGAGAGAGGAAGGACCGTTAGTGATACAAGAAGAGAAGACTCGTATTACAGAAACTGGTGTAGTTAAAGAGATCATGCTCAAGGATCCCAGAACATATACATCAGAAGAACGACAACAAAGGCTATGGCAAGCTACTCAAGGAATTTTCCATGATTGCCAAGAGGATGGACAAAATGAAAGTCAGATCGAGAAAGTATAGTAGGTTCTACAAAGACAACAAAGGAAGATATCAGAAGAACAAAGAACCAGAACGATCTGATAGCAAAGAAGATACAAAGAGTAATGGTAAAACCTTTAATTCTACTGACTATACATGTTATGGTTGTGGTAGAATAGGTCATTTCAAGACAGACTGTCCTTACCTATCTAGAAGTCAAAGAGAAGAGCTAAGAGCTAAACGAGATCGAAAGCTCAAAGCTCAACGCAAAGCTATGCCGGCTGAAGAAGACTCCAGCAGCTCAAGTCTTCTATCTGATAGCTCTTCAGAAAACGATGAGGCATTCTATGCACAAGACACAGAAGATGACTTGGTTGAATGCTACATGGGATTAGAAAATGGACTCGACCAGATCAAGGTAAACTCTCATGTCTCTATGCCTTCAAATAAACATGCCTATGATTCAGGAAATGAAGATGAGCCAGAAGTCTCATGGGATGAAATCAATGAGATGTTCAAGAGCTACACAAGTATAAAGAAGTTATTTTCTAAAGTCATAAAAGAGAATGACAAGTTGAATGAAACAGTAAAGTTTTTGAGTGAAGCAAACACCAAGTTCTCTGCTCAAATAATTGGTCTGGGAGAACAGATCATGACTAAAGATGTAGAGATATATTCACTCAACTCTAAAGTGAATGACGTGATCCACAGAAAGGATGTAGTTGAAGAAAAACTGAAAAAGACCATGGAAAACATGAGCAAGATCAACAAAAGCCAAGAACGAGCTGGTATGATCATTGACATGCAAAAAAGAGGAACAACTGGACTTGGATATACTGGAAAAGCTAGTGAAACCAAGTTCGTAGCTGAAAGGAAGAACATACCAGATCAAGTCAAAGATCTAAAGAATTAAAACAATCAACCCCAGAAGATGATGATGAAGGAAGCAGGAGATAAGAGGTACTATCAGAAGAAGGGTTAACCTGCTCACTATGTCAATACAGATAAAAATCAAATACAGAAGACATCTACCAAAACATCATCTACCAATAAGAAGAAGATCAACTGGGATAACATTGAGAGAAACCATCCATCTGTCTACAAAGCTATATCAAGAATAGATGATGCTGGAAGAAAGATTACATGTTACATATGTGTTCCTAACACTAAGTTAATCTGGGTTCCTAAAGGAACTTTTGCTACTAACCAAGCACTCACTCGTTGAAAGGGTAACTAATTCTTCATAATTGCAGGATCCAAGAAATGCTAGAAGAAGTAAGGTAGCAAAGGGAACAATCTGGATTATCGATAGTGGCTTTTCAAAGCATATGACATGTGACAAGAACGCTCTATTAGATTATGTGGAAAGAGAAGGACCACATGTAACCTTTGGATGTAACTCAAAAGGGTACACCAGAGGATATGGTAATATAAAGATTGACAAGACCACCATCACCAATGTATCTTATGTTGGGGTCTTAGTCATAATCTGTTTTCCGTTAGCACTTTTTGTGCTAATGAAAATTAGATTGTTTTTTATGCTAATAACTGTTTTGTGAAAAACAAGGAAGGAGATAAAACTCTTCTTACCGGAAAACTGCAGGACAGATTGTATGTTGTGCAGTGGACTAACCAGATCGAGACATGTCTAATTACCAAGACAATCTCATAAACAAGCTGGCTGTGGCACAAGCGACTAAGTCATCTCAATTTCAGTAATTCAACAAGATTGCAAGAGACAAGCTAGTCGAAGGAATACCAGATCAACTGTACGACAAGATCATATTTGTGAGGCATGCCAAGCTGGGAAGCAGACCAGATCATCATTCTCCAGCAAAGCATCTCACTCATCTCCCAGAGTTTTAGAGTTACTACATTTAGACTTATTTGGCCCTGTTAAGCCATTAAGTATAAATGGAAGAAAGTACACTCTGGTTATTATTGATGATTACTCAAGATTCACATGGGTCATCTTTCTGTTCAAAAAGAAGGAAACACTGGAAAAGCGGCCAAATTTTCTCAACAAGATCACCAAGCAAAAAGAAACGTCTGTTGTATCAATCAGAACAGATCGAGGAACATAATTTCTAAACTAGAAGATTGAGGAATATTGCAACCAAATGGGTATTACTCACCAAACATCTGTTGCAAGAACACCTCAACAGAATGGAGTAGTTGAGAGATGAAACAGATCGTTAAAGGAAGCAGCTCGTACAATGCTAAATGCAACCAGATTACCTACGAAGTTTTGGGCAGATGTTATCTACACGGCTTGTTATACACAGAACAAATCAGTGATAACTCTCAGACATGGAAAACACCATACGAGATATGGAACAATAGAAAGCCCAGGATACATTATTTTCGTACTTTTGGTTGTATGTGATACATTCATAATAATGGGAAATCTCAATAGAAAACCTTTGATAACAAAGCTAACCCTGGAATATTTCTTGGATATTCTGATGTTAGCAAAATTTATAGGGTTTACAATAAGAAAACTCATATTGTGGAGGTAACACCACATATTGTGTTTGATGAAACAATTCTTGAGTATAGGGAAACAGGTGATGAACAAACTCTCAAACAGATCAATAATTGAAAATTCGAAGGGATATTATTTGAAGACATTTTAATCTGGAATTCATTAGAAGGAAATGAGATTGATGATCAACCTATAGCTGAGACCAGTACACAGCAAGGGGGAACAACTCACTACAATCTGGTCCAAACTAGATCAATCCCAGATGATAGTGGACCAGTAGAAGCAGACAATTCTGAATCTTCTCAAAGTCAACCTGATGAATCAAGAGACACTAATAGTTGGAACAACAATCAAAGTGTTGAGATCGAAGAACCAGAAGAAGAAAACCCTTTCCAAGCAACTTCAATAGCACACCCTGAATTTGAGGAACCCACAGAAGAACCTGAACCTAAGATATCAGAAGAAGAGATGTCCAGTAGAAGGAGATGGATACAAGAACATCATCTTCCAGACAAAATTGTTGGGAACCCATCAGACTGCAAATTCTACATACTGGAAGCTATATTGCTGCTATTTTCAATCAACGAGCTAAAGGTTGAAGAAAATAAGTTATTGGCTTATTTTAGGTTTTTGGAAGTTCTAGACGCTCGCCAGTACTTTCGCACATATGTGCTAACCAAGATGAAGGAGGAAGCCATGGAATTAAAAATCGATCTGGCACCATACTATGAGAAGGAGCAAGATTTGTACAATCTTGTTGTTGATTTACAATCTGATGACTGTGACGACGTCTTTAATGTTGAAGAACCCACTGTGGAGAAGAAAGATACCTCAGCTGCTGGTGAAACATCTAATGCACAGATCGCTGATGAAATTCAAATGGAGGAGCAGGTTGATAAATCAAACACTCAACAAGGCGAACCTGCTACTACAGCTGAGTAAGTCGCGGATATAAATGTTGCCGAACCATCTGCTCAAGACAAGCCAGTTGTTGAAACCCCAACACTGAAGAAGATCGAGAAGGGGCCCATCCCCACTGTTGTAGGGCCATTGGTTGATGCTGAGCCAACTGATGAGGTATTCACACAAGGCACAACTCCAAAAGGCTTCAAACAGCATGACTTGGAAGAATTAATCACTGCTTCATTGGGACCACAGATGCCACAAGAGCAGTTGAACGAGCTCATCCATCTTCGCATCAACAATCGATCTGCTACCATTGCTAATTTCATATATGCAGCTGCTGATAAAGCTATTCGAACTGTTGAAGGAAATTTCCAGATCGCTCATGACAATCTATCTAACGAGCTGCACAAAGACGTGAACAGTGACAGAGAGGTCTTTGACAAGTTCACAGATGAAAAAAATCTCAAGGTTGCTGCCTTTCAGGAAGAAGTGAACAAATTCGACCAAAAGATGAGGGATGCAGGGGGCAAAATGGTAGAGGAGGTAAAGAAACATGTCGAACAACAGTACGCTGACATAGAGAAGACTACCATTCCCGCTGTTGTCAATAAGACCATCACAGACAGGAAGGTTGCCCACAACGATCTGTCATTGAAATTCAATACTCACTTCCAGGACTGTAAAACAATTCAATGAAATCACTAGCAACATCTCCACCTTTCTGCAATACAAAGAAGATGCCGAAAACAAGTTCAAAGCGCTCCACGATGAAATTGCTTCCCTCTAACTTATCATCTCCAAGGATTTCCTTGATGATGTCGAAAAGGGGGAAGGAAAAGAAGTGATCCAGCCAGCTTTCCAAACAAAGAAGAAGCCAGCTGCTACCATAAAGAAGAAGCCCACGAGAAAGATAACTGCCAAACAGGCAGCTGATGCTAGATTGTTGCAGCGTGAGAATGAGGAAATATAGAGGAAGATAGAAGAGGATGGCAGAATAACAGCAAATAGAAAAGGAAAGAAAATTTACACTAACGAAGATGAAGAAGCAGAAATGTTTCTTGCTGGATATAAGGCCGAACAGATAGTTGATCGGGAGTTCAGAAAATATGGAGACCCAAAAAAGAAAGGCAAGTGGAGATGGAGGCCAAGTTTGATGATGATAAGGTTGAAACACCGGATGAAGATGCTGATGAACCAACTAATCCAGTGTTCAAGTTTTTCGAAAAGTTCCTACTGACTGAGCCTCAAAATCTAACATGGCTTCACAGCAAAAAGGCGTCACAGTGGAAAAAGATAGTTAAAGAATTCATCATGCAGCATTACTACCTGCTTGAACAAGATGTACAAGGTGGATCAGTTGATGACTTGTTCAGAGAGTTCTTAAGAAAGCATAAATATCAAACATTCATCGAATGCCATCATAGACAATCTGCTATGATGAATGTTTCTCTCACTGCCCCAAAGAAAACTACATTGCTCTATCCAAGGATACCAGGAACAACGGAGGTTGATCACACTGCCATTTTGAATGCCATCAACCATATGGCTCAACTTATGAATTATCCCATTGATTTCAACAACAAGGACTATAGAAGAGTATTCAATGGCATATATGCTAGCTTTGGTGTGCCTTCGAAACTTAGGCAAAGGGACATGGTTGAAAGGAGAAGAGCTCAGCTAGCTGAACAACAACGTCGTCAATCACAATCTGCTGAGAAGGAACAAACCCAACCACCTCCACAACAATGAATATGTGTTCTTGTAATACCCCAAATTTTCCTAATACAATTTAGATATCTTACTACAATTAATTAAAGATTTTAGGGAGACACTAGACCCTATTAGAACCTACCATGTGAAATTGGCACCGGGTAAAATTGTTTAAATGTTTCTTTTAGAAATGATCTTTTCATGTATAAGTCAAAAACATGTCAATATTATACTCATTTTGTAGGGTTTTTCAAAAGAAAAATATTGGCACTAAGTTTTCCTAAAAAAGAGTTCGTACGTAACCGCTACGGATTTTTGAAGTTTAAGCACGTCGTATAAAAATTAGTTTTTCCATGGATGACCGAAAGTATATCAATATTATAGTCATTGTGTAGAGTATTAAGAAAGGAAAATGTTGACTTTGAGTTTGCTCAAAAAAGAGGTCGTGTGCAGAACTTACGACGTTTTAATGTTAAAGCATTAATAATAATATAATATAAATAATATTAAAAAATTTAAAATTTTACCTATAAATAAGGGTGATGGGCGAGAGCTTCAGTGGAGCTCTCCTCCCCTGCTTCCCCTTCTCTCTTCTTTCTATCATTTTGGAGTATCGACGTTCTGCGGGTTTGAGAATTGTGGATCGATTTGAGTCAAGGTACTTCAGGGTAAGGTCGAAGGTAGGCATGGAGCTTGACAAAGGTGGCTTAGCCACCGTCGAGTCTCCACCGCCATCGTTCCGATACCTTCATCTTCAATTTTCTCCCCTCGTTCTCTTCTTCATTCATTTTCCCGTTCATGACTATCGGTCTATCAGACGACTAAGGTCCCTTAAGGTTTTGAGTTTCTGACCATAAGATCTATTACTCTGTCTGATTGAATTTTAGATTTGGATCCCGGTTAGGATCGGCATGTCATGATTTATTGCATTATTTCATATTTTTCTAAAGGGAAAATATTCATGATCAATCATTTTTCGATAAAATTTATAGTGCATGTAGGGAAAAAAATAATAGAATTTTAGGAAAGAGATTTCATTAGTTTTCATCGGTCCATTTTTCATAGATCTGAAAAAGACTAGAAATTTTCTCGATTAAGCTTCAAGGTAAAGTTTCATGTTTTAAAAATGTTTTTACATATTCCTATAGAGTGTATTGACCTGAGTATTTTTGCCTTCTGGGCCAAGTTGATTTGAAAACCCGGGTATTGCCAATATGACCTTAGAAGACATAGAAAGCCCTTAGTTCCTCGATTTTACTTTATTCGCGTTACGTTTTGAGATTTGAGGCCAAAAGTTGTTTCGTATAATTGTCAGGTGCTTATTGCAAACGAGACGTTTGATAGATTTACGATTATCACACGGTATTGGTATTTGCTGACGGGTGGGTTTGTATATATGTTTCCAAAATGTATTTTTGAGTTATTAAGCTCTGATATTTATGAAAATCAAAATGGATGTCCATGTTAAAATATTTTGCTCCTTATTGGATAAGTGATACCTCAAGCATGACGATCGGATCATGTGCTATGTTAGCGCACTGGCACATGGTTAGTGTACACGTGGGTTTATGTAGGTTGTCCCCATATATTCTCGAGTGAAGTCAGTTTGGGTAAAAGTTCCCTACTAATGAAGGACATAAATGATGGACCTCTATGGGCTTTCCCCATATGTTCATAGAAGGGTATCTAATGCCGATATTGAGCCAAGGAAAATGAGATTGATAGGATATGGCCCATCAATAAGGCCCAAACACCCAGAAGCAGCTCGGCGGCCCAACACCTCGGCCCATTAAGAGCAGCTCGGCCGGCCCAATAGCTCGGCCCACTTGGTGTAAACCGCCATTATGCTTTCTATAAATAGTCAGATTAAAGCTAGATTAAGACGGACGATCACTTTCTGTAAAATCGATATTTCAGCTCTCAAGCCATAAATAAAATAGCTCTCCTCTCCGTGGACGTAAACTTCATTAAAAGTCGAACCACGTAAATCCCGTGTCATTTATTCCCTAACCATCGTGCAAATCTCACCTCGAAAATCGGCGATCGATCACTGGCGCCGTCTGTGGGAACCGAAGTAAATTTTGTGTCCGATCACTATTTCCAAAGTGAAAACACAATGGTTAGATCCACTCGATCTAATGCTATAGCTGCTGCTGCTAAAGGAAAACAAAACGAGGCTGAAATACCTCGTAATCCACCTCGTCTATCTACTAACGAAGGGGATGAACACTATGCTCGGTCGGACAGGCAGGCCACGAACCGCCGAACTCCCGAAGGCCATGTAGAAGAGGTCCTCTCCCATCGAGCAAGTGACTCTATTAGCAGTGAAAGATTGAATCAAAATCAAGGGAATACCATACTTCAACCTTTGCTCGGCCATGCGCTCAAAGCATATCTAGATCTCCACGAGCAAGATTTCCTCAAATTCGCCGAACAACATCAACAACGAGGTCAGTGCGAAGAGGATAAAGCGGGTCCATCACAACGACCCCAAGCTTCGGAGCAAATTGCCGAGGAAAGAGATGATGAGGTCTTCCGAAGACCGCATAACCACCGAGGCAACATTACTTCACCTCGGCGAGGCTCAACATCACCTCGTCAAAACGTCGACCATTACCGACGTGACGAGGAGCACCGAAGAAGGACTCCACCTCATCAAAACGTCGACCATTACCGACGTGACAAGGAATACCGAAGAGAGAAGACGCCACCTCGTCGAAACGTCGACCATTCTCGATGTGACGAGGATGACCACCGAGAGGGAAGATTCACTGTTTACAGCAGAATCATTACCCCCTTCACCAACAAAATTCTCTAGACACCACTCCCTTCAGCATACAGGGTTCCACCAATCAAGCCCTATAACGGTTCTTGCGACCCGCGCAACTTTCTATCGCAATATCAATATAATATGCTGAACCAGGGACTGGCCGAGGATGTTTATATGTGCAAAGTCTTCCCCGAATTGTTGGTCGACAATGCACGGAAATGGTTTGACAACCTCCCTCGCAGCAGCATAGGGTCGTACGCCGACCTGCTAGATGCCTTTGAGAGGCGCTTCTTCCAAAAAGCCGAAGCAAAAATGAGTTCGGCCCAACTCCTTACCCTAAAACAAGGACAAGGAGAATCTATTAGCGACTTCCTAGCTCGGTTCTATAATGAGAGCCTCAAGGTCGATCGCCTTTCAGACGATGTCCTCATTTCGGCGTTTCAAAACGCCATCCACTCCGGCACACTTTTCAGGGAGCTCGTGAAAGAGCGCCCCCAAACCTCCAAACAGCTATGGAGGATTGTTGATGCATTTGCCGAAGCGGATGAGGCGGACAGGAAGAAACGAGCCACTGACCGACCTGAAGGTCAGGATAAAAAGAGAAGGGAAGAATGAGCTGATCAAGGGCAGCATCGACGAGGCGCTCTTGAAAGAATCCAACGAGGTCCATTAGCATCTCGCCTCGGACCTCGGCCTAATCCGGAGCAAGATCGGTTTGCTCCGCTGAACAGATCTCGGGCAGAAATTTATGAGCTTCACGCAAACTTGTTCCAGAGACCTCCACCGCTATCCCGAACTGGATCAAGCAGATGATCACGGGATAAATACAGCGAATTCCATGGCGGCCACGGCCATGACACCGAGGAATGTCGCAATCTTGCCTCGGAAATCGACCGCCTAACACAAGATGGCACTCTAGGAAGACACCGAGGTCAAAGTCAACCGGATACTCAACCTCGGGGCAAAGGCAAACGGAGAAGGAATAGGGGAGAAAATTGCAAACCCCAAGATAAAAGGTCAAGACATGATGACGAAGACGATGACGAGAATCAACCTCAGTATGATGGAGTCATCGCCGCCATCATCGGAGTGCCCCAAGGTTCAACAAGGTCGTCGCTGAAGGCCGAAGCTCGAAACCGACCCTCGGAGGAGCCTTCATACAAAAGGTTCAAAAAGGACGAGGTCGTTATTTTCTCTAATGACGACCCTGTCCCTCATGCTTCGCCTCATCAAGATGCTACTATTATCGAAGCCGTGGTGGCTAACAAATTGGTACACCGGGTCTTTATTGATAGTGGAGCCTCGGTCAGCGTGCTCTTCAAAAACTGCTTCGGCAAACTCGACATCGAAGAAGTGCGCTTAAAACCAGCACCCATTCCATTGAAGAATTTCACACAAGGGGAGACCTCGACAGATGGAACGATCTCACTCCCCGTGACGGTAGGGCGAAGTCCATTATCCATTACAAAGATAATCCACTTCTTCGTCGTCAAAGCCAACTCTCCCTACAACATTATATTAGGCAGAGATTGGCTGATAGCGACAAGAGCAGTCTGCTCGGCCTACCATTTGATGATCAAAATACCTTCAAAGAATGGAGTTATCACGCTTCGGGGTAATCAAACACAGGCCAAGGAGTGCATGCAGGTCGCACTCCGAGGTTCTGGTGTACAACATCCCCAAGCATAGCAATTACAGAACCCCGGCGTGCCGAAATCGACCTATTCTGCTGCAGAACCTCTAGAAGACGTCGTACTCTATGAAAACGACGTGTCCAAGGTCGTCAAGGTCGGTTTCGTCGGGGGTGCCGAACTCCGAGGTCAAGTTATTCAACTACTTCGGGAGTTTAGAGACATTTTTGCCTGGTCGCCTTTAGACATGACCGGGGTATCACCAAATATTATAACTCACCACCTCAACATCGACCCCGAGGTGAAACCAGTTCGGCAAAAGCAACGAGCCTTTGCTGCCGAGAGAAATCAGGTGATACGCGACGAGGTACGCCAACTACAACAAGCCGATATTCTATTCGAGGTGAAATATCCGACGTGGTTGGCCAACCCCGTGATGGTGAAGAAGCAAGTAGGGGGATGGCGCATGTGTGTTGATTATACCGACCTCAACAAACACTGCCCCAAAGATTGTTACCCCCTCCCCAACATTGATAAAAAAGTAGAAGCCCTCGTCGGTCACGAGGTCTTTAGTTTTCTTGATCTGTACAAAGGCTACCATCAAATCCTTATGAATACCGAAGATGCTCCGAAGACAGCCTTTGTTACAGACTTCGGCATTTTCGCTTATAAGAAGATGCCCTTTGGACTCAAAAATGCTGGAGCTACATATCAAAGGATGGTTGACAAAATATTTGAACTTCACATCGGTCAGATTGTTGAAGTATATGTCGACGACATCGTTGTCAAAAGCAGAAAAGTCAACACTACCTTAAACGACCTCCAGGTCGTCTTCAAACTGCTCCGCGAGGTGAACCTAAACTTAAACCCAGGAAAATGTACTTTCATGGTCCAGTCCGGAAAATTCCTAGGGTGTTGGGTTTCTCGCGAAGGATTAAAAGCCAACCCAGCAAAGGTTAAGGTCGTCCAAGAAATGCAAGCTCCGAAGTCAGTACACGACGTGCATCGGTTGACGGGCTGCTTGGCCGCGCTAAGCAGATTCCTATCTAAAGCAGCCGAGAAGCAACTCCCATTCTTCAAGATCCTGAAGAAGGCTCCGAACTTTGAGTGGAATGACGAGCACAAGTCAGCCTTCGAAAATTTGAAAAAGTACCTCAACAACTTACCCACTTTATCCGTCCCAAAAGAAGACGAGGTTCTTTCCTTATACCTCGCCGCTTCGGACGAATCAATAAGTGCAGTCTTAGTTCGAGAAGGACCTCGGCAGTTACCCATATACTTCATAAGCCGAGCTCTAAAAGGGCCAGAAACGAGATACCAACCTCTGGAGAAGGTCGCACTTGCCCTAGTGAATGCTGCAAGACGACTTCGACCATATTTTCATGCTCACCCGATACAAGTATTAACCGACCTACCACTTCGGCAAGTGCTTACGAAGCCTGAAGCTTCGGGGCGAATTGCCAAGTGGGCGGTCGAACTTGGCGAGCACACAATCTCCTTTGCACCTCGGCAAGCTATCAAGGGGCAAGCGCTGGCAGATTTCCTGGTGGAAGCAGTATTCACCGAGCCCTCGAAGCCTACCAAACCTGCCGAGGAGAATGTCGAAGAGAAAATGCCGAAGACACCCCCCATAGATTGTTGGAAAGTCTATGTCGATGGAGCGTCGGGCAAAAAGGGAAGCGGAGTTGGAGTTTTATTCATCAGTTCGAAAGGGAAACAAATCCCTTATGCTTTACGGTTAAGCTTCCCAACCACCAATAACGAAGTGGAATACGAAGCCCTAATAGCTGGACTTCGCCTCGCGCAGAACCTTCAGATACGGGCCATCCAAGTCTACAGTGACTCCCAAATCATAGTGAGCCACGTCCTCGGAAAATACGAAGCGCGAGATGAAAGGATGAAGAAGTATCTTCACAAGGTCAGAACTTTACAAGAAAGCTTCTCATACTTCGAGTTGATACGAATCCCGAGAGGCGAAAACGACCGAGCCGATGCATTAAGCAAGCTTGCGTCGTCATCCACGGCCTCCCCGGCAGAAGAAGTCACAACCCGAAGTATAGATGAAGCCGAAGTGAACGCATTAATCGATGACGAGCCGAGCTGGATGACACCACTTCAGGATTATTTAGAAAGAGGCGAACTCCCTGATGATAAAATTGAAGCTCGGAAGCTTCAGAACAAATCAGTCAAGTATGTCTTAGATCGGGGAGTATTGTACAGAAAATCATATCTTCAACCTCTTCTAAGGTGCGCGGGATCCAATCAAGCGGACTACATCCTACGCGAAGTGCACGAAGGATCCTGTGGCAGTCACGTTGGAGCTCGGACTTTAACCAGAAAAATTATGAGATGGGGATACTATTGGCCGACCATGCTCCAAGACGCAGTCGACCTCGTCAAAAGGTGTCCGAAGTGCCAAATTCATGCGACAATAACGAGGGTACCTCAAACCGAACTGACCACCATGCGAAGCCCCTGGCCCTTCATGCAATGGGGGATAGACATCGTCGGTCCCTTTGAGCAGGCCCCCGGCCAACTACGATTCCTAATAGTCGTCATCGACTATTTTACGAAGTGGGTAGAGGCCAAGCCTCTTGCTCCTCCGCCCTCGCCGCCTCTGCCTTCGCCGCCTCGAGCTCGGCGGATAGCCCCCGGACTTGCTCCACCCCGCTGTTGATGAAGTTCGCCAGGGCTTGCAGTCCTTCCATCGCCACATCCGCCGCCTGCTTGAAAACATTAGATTCAACTAAGAGAAAAGAAAAGAGGAGAGAAGAATAATGAATCTACACTTACCTCGCAGATCGACGCCACCCGAGACGTATCCTGTCCAGGAGGGCGCTTCCGAGGTGAATCCATCCGTGCCCCCGACCTCTCCGCCACCTCCTTCCGAGGCGAATCCACCTCGATCACCAATGGTGGCTGCTCGGCAGCAATCTTCTTCGCCGAATCATGGCGAGGCGTCTCAGCGGCTGAAGAGACCCTCTTCCTCTTCTTTTTCTTCTCCATAGCCGCATGGAGAACCTCAGGATCCACTGCAGAAGAAAAACAGAATATTAGTCCAGTTCGGATAAACGAAGTCAAAGTACTAGTTCGGATAACAAAGACAAACTACACTACGAAGCCTCACCCGGATCCACGTCGGCCAGGGTGTCACATGGGCTCAGCCCGTGCCTCGATAGCTCCTCCTCGGCGTAAGTCCTTTTGACGGTGCCGAGGTCCATCAAGCTCGTCTCGAGCTCACCGACGGGATCCACCCTTAGTTGCGGGCTAAATTTGGCCGTCGACCAGCCATGGAGGGGCACGCCTTCAGCTCGGTAGAAGAAGAACTTCTTCTGCCAGTTCGATACTTTGGATGGGGTGACCAACTTGAACTTATTTACAGGTGAGAGATATACCCACCCAGTTGGCCCCCGCTTTACTCTAAAAAAACGGAGTAAAGACTCCAACGACATCGGTCCACCTCGGCGACCGACTTCGACACAAAAACCTATTACCTGCTTAATGGAAGCAGGCGCGAACTGACCTAAGGGAAGCTCGAATCTATCCAAAACCTCGACAAAAATACGGTGTAAAGGAAAACGAAGACCGAAGTTGAGGTAGTCTTCGTATACTGTAAAAAAACCTACAGGAGGAGAGCAACCTCTATCCTCCTCCCTAGGTAAAATAAACTCTGCAGAATCGGGAAAACAAAATTTTCTAACTAAGTTGGACATGTGGGATGCACTCATACTTGAGGCGCACTCCAAGGCAGCCTCCGACCCAGCCAAAGGAGGGTACTCTATAAGCTTAGGAATAGGGGGTAGAGCCGCTCGGGTGAAAACCCTCACGGTGACCCTCGCCGGAACACTCCTGAGTGCCGATGGAGATTCAATCTCCCTACCACTCAGAGTACGAGAAGAAGACGCAGAAGAAGCAGAAGCAGAAGTAGACACAGAAGCCATGATAGCAAAAACACTTACTTGTTGAGAAGATTTGAAGAATTTTTCTCGAGATTGAAGTCGACAATGGCAGAAAGATTGAAAGCTTTTTGCAGATGGGAAAGTGAAACTAGGGTTGCGAAAAGTGAAAAGTGTTTGTTAGCTTCCAAAGGAAGCCTTTATAGACATCACTTCACCTTTTCCCAACCGCCTTTTTTCAAAATCCCGCCTCTTCAGCTCCTCCAACAGAAAAGCGACACGTGTCACCCACGACCCTCTACAACAGCTGTCTTCCACCACCACAGTTACTACCTCGGCTACAGCCTTCTTCACTTCGACCTCGGCTACAACCAGATTCACTTCGACCTCGACTACAACCAGATTCACTTCGACCTCGACAACAACAAGATCTTCACCTCGTCCAGATCTTCGCTTCCTTAAACACACCCACCTGGTCAAGATCTCCACTTCGGTGCCGATCTTCTCTTGAGGGGGGGATGTGATAGGATATGGCCCATCAATAAGGCCCAAACACCCAGAAGCAGCTCGGCGGCCCAACACCTCGGCCCATTAAGAGCAGCTCGGCCGGCCCAATAGCTCGGCCCACTTGGTGTAAACCGCCATTATGCTTTCTATAAATAGTCAGATTAAAGCTAGATTAAGACGGACGATCACTTTCTGTAAAATCGATATTTCAGCTCTCAAGCCATAAATAAAATAGCTCTCCTCTCCGTGGACGTAGACTTCATTAAAAGTCGAACCACGTAAATCCCGTGTCATTTATTCCCTAACCATCGTGCAAATCTCACCTCGAAAATCGGCGATCGATCAGAGATCTCAATGGTTTTGGCATAGAATGACTTTTTGTTTTAAAACTTTCTATGTGATACTGTTGAAGCATGCATATTCCTTTACAGAAAACAATTTCGAAAAAGGTTTTTAAATGGCATAACCCACGGGGTACATACTCAGCCCTGCAAAATGTTTTCAAATTGTTTTGTAGATTGAGCGGCTGGTGGTGTCGTGCGAGGCTAAGGTAAGGGTTATTGCAAACTGTCTTGTTATGTATTCCGTTGTCAAGATCATGTTCATTTGGGTGAGTGACTCCTTGGCGAGCTAGACTCACTAACCTCCGTTCTTTATTGATGACTCCTATTGGAATGATTTGGCCGCTTGGAATTCTGGATTACCGCTCTCATGTAACGAGCTATAATCTCCAACCCCGTCTTGCATTGCATCTCTTTGCATTCGATTGTTCATTGATCATGACATCATTGTTGACTATATCTACTGGTGGGTTTATTAGTTTCTCTTCCCCCATTTAGATTAGTCCTAGTTATAAATGAGTTACTGTCCATTTTTCAAGGACAATTCTTCTATCATGATTACACGTTCCATGTCCCCCTTTCTTCCTCGTTTCTTTTCTTTCCCCCCAGTCACGCTCTAGCGCGTGCTCCGTCCCTTGGGATCTAGGCGTGACAGTTCTCAACCTTCTTTAAACTTTTTGTAAAAGCAGCTAGCTGTCGTGTACTTAATTTCTCCATCTGTACTCAACTACTCTATCAATATAGTTTGAAGTTTTTGGTTTTGAAAAACAACCTGATGACAATATCTCTTTATCCAGGCACTGTTTTTTTGTGCTTATTATTTGATATTTTATACTTTTGCATATTAACTACCTGCTATATTCAAACTGTTGTTTTCAACACAAGAAAATTATGAAGTGTGGTTTCGACATCATCAAAAAGGGGAAAATTGTTGGGAACCCCACAACGTTATTTATGTTTTGATGATGTTACTCGAAACAACACTTAGTTATTTAATTTTAGAAAACCAAGTAGTCAATGTCATCTTTTAAGGAACAACTTAAATATAAAAGAAGCAGATCATGTGTTTTACTATCTATATTATTCTTACAAAGATTTTCTGGACACATTGATCACTAAGATAACAAGTATTCACTAAGTTGTATAGACAGTTAGTTCTAATTTGAGAGCAGATCGTTTTTGTTAATAATAACGATCTGTCTCTCATTCTTACAGCTCGCTGTCTACCTATACTTGTTTTGGTTTTGATTCCATTATTTTTAGAATTATTTTACACAGATCAATTGTAAAAGAAGTTTAAAGTTTCAAACTTACGTATAACGATCTGTCCTTCTAGAGTTAGTTTAGAAAAAGCTACAATGTAAAATGAACAAATGGTTAAGTTAACCATCTGTCCTTATAATCAACCTGTGACTAGGATAGAGAAATTCTATACTTGAAACATCAAAAGAGGAAGTACAGCTGAAGTAAAAGACTCCAGCAGCTCGCTATCCAAATAAAACAGGTCGTTCTAACAAGAACGATTTGTCCATCATTTTTCCTCTACTATCAAGATGTGTTCAACATGAAGTTATAAATGTTAATTGGAAATTAAACCAATTAACTTTTGGAAGAACAACTCAATACACAACGACCTGCTAGACCTAAAGTGAACAAGCTGGTCCACACAATAACTATGGTGGACTGCCGGCATATCTAAATTTGTCACAAGTCAACCACTCAGTGTATTGTCACATCAAAAGAATACTTTAAGGTATGAAGTATGAGAATATCAAATTAGCAGTACGGTGAATCATTCCTAGTATGGCAATGCACTGGAAAATCGCGTAAAAGGTGGAACAAGACACTCATATGGCAGTGCGTGTATCAACAACACTGCCATGCAATTAATGCAGCCATTAATGCGAGGAAGAAGGGCTCTTCTCTCTCTAACGGATAGTTCCAGCAATGGTCCTATATATACCACCTTCCCTTGTAGAAAAGGGTACGAGAATTCAAGCATTCAAATCGCCATTACTCTGCTAAAAAATCTTCAAGCTCTCAATGTTTAAAATCACTCCTTCACCTGTCAAGAATTCTCTAGAGTGTTTATAGTTTTGAAGGTTTATTTTCTAGAAAACAGTTTACAAAACCTAAAGTTAGGATCTAGTTTTGATCCAGTTTTAACCCTAGTTTGTAGTTATCAATCTTAGGGAGAAGAAGTGTAATCACAAGAATTTATCTAGATTTGATAATTCTTGTGGCTCGTACTCAACGAGTAAAAAGAAAGAAGAAAGTTTAGTGGATTTTCGATCTAGTGTTTGATCGAGCCGTGGACGTAGGGAAAGTTTATCCCGAACCACGTTAACTACTTGCGTTCTTTATTTCTTGTTTACTTCATATTTATATTCTTCATACTCTTGCATTCTAAATCGTTGTGTTAAAGATCTATGAGTAACAAAATGTTTTTCTCATTAAAAAGAGCATTAACCACCAAATTCTGCACACAACATTAATCGAGATTAACTTGCAATAGTTATTATTGATTATTATTTATCTTCACATAAGGTTCTATTTGAGTAAGATTAAGTCTTCCTAATAAGAAGAATTATCTTGCTACTCTAAGCTATCTTATTTATTAAGTGTGCTTAAGTCTTATATATTAATCTTAAAAATGAGAAAACCCTAAAAGTTTGAATTGGTGTATTCCCCCCCCCTCCCGCCCCCATACACCAATCTAGCTCTTTTGGGACCAACATATCTTAACCGGCTTGCAATCTTTAACTCCAAACTTGGTAATCAAATTTTGAAATATTTCGCTTGATTGATGAAAATTCCATCAGATAGTTGTTTATCGCGCAAATCTAGAGAGAAATTCATTTCGCCCATCATGGACATTTGATACTTATTCTTCATCAGATCAGCAAACTTATCACACAAATAAACAAATTGAGAACCAAAAAGGATATCATCAACATATATATGTACTAAAATGATATGTTCTTTGACTTGATGATAAATAGTGTCTTGTCAACTGAGCCTCTTCTAAATCCATAATCTAGCAGAAAGGTTGACAATGTTTCGTACCAAGCTCTAGGAGCTTGTTTTCACCCATAGATAGCTTTGGCTAATCTGTATACTTTCTGGTTTGGATCTCCTTCGTCAAATCCAGGTGGTTGTTCGACGTGCATTTCTTCTTCAAATATTCGATTCAAAAATGCACTTTTTACATCCATCTGGAAAACTTTGAAGCGTTTGTGTGATGCATAGGCTAAGAATAGTATGAAAGCTTCTAGTCGAGCAACTGGAGCAAATGTTTCGTCGAAATCTATTTATTCTTGTTGACTGTATCCTTTTGCCACAAATCGAGCCTTATTCCTAACTACTTCGCCGTTCTCATCTCGTTTGTTCTTGAATATCCATTTCACACCAATAACTCCTTGGTGTTTAGGTCGATCTACCAATTACCAAACCTGATTCCTCTTGAACTTTTTCAGCTCCTCTTGCATAGCCACTATCCAATATGCATCTTGTAGTGCTTCGTGGACATTAGTAGGTTCAATATGAGATAGGTAGCAAATTAGCAATGCACTCTCTCCATGCATTCTCCTAGTTCTAACTCGATCTGATGGGTTCCCAACAATAAGTTCTAGAGGATGATCTTCAATCCATTTTCTTCCTTTAGACATTTCAACTTCTGAAATTTCAGGTTCCGCCTCCTCCTCGGGGTTCTCAAATTTTGGATGCATTCTGGGATAAAAAAAATGGATTGTCATTATCAATATTTACATCTAGATTAAGATTAGAAGGGTTATTTTCGATCTCATTTGAGATATCTTGTTGTTCTATCTCAACAGATCCAGATGGTTCTGGTGTTTCAAGCATAGATGACTCTGCTCCTGAACTCAAGGTTCCCCCTTGATCAATTCCCCCTTGCTGTGAGGCATTTTTGTCAACAATAGGTTCATCTTCGTTTACTTCTTCTTCTTCTTTCTTGTTCCAAAGAAGAATGTCTTCGATAAGTTGTTCTTTTGAACTCTTTAAACTTGATCTCCTGTTTTGTTGTTGACCCTATTCTTCTGCTGAGTCCCTGTTCACAAGAATAGATTCATCAAATATAATATGAGGTGTTAACTCCACAATAGGTCTTCTTATTGTACACTCGATAAGCTCTGCTTATATCAGAATATCCTAAAAATATTCCAGGATCAGCTTTTCTATCAAATGTTTTCAACTAAGATTTCCCATTATTATGAATGTAACACATATAACCAAAAGCTCGAAAATATTTAAGACGAGGCATCCTGTTGTTCCATAGTTCATATAGAGTTTTCCCTTGTCGAAGGGTGACAGTAGATCTATTCTGAGTGTAGCATGCAATGTTTATTGCTTCAGCCCAAAACTTCTTTGGTAAGTTGGTCTCATTCAACATTGGGCGTGCTGCTTCTTTCAGTGATCTATTACGCCTTTCTACTACATCGTTCTGCTGAGGCATTTTTGCTGTTGACGTTTGATGAGTGATTCCCATCTTGTTGGAATATTCTTCACTCTTCTTATTTAGGAATTATGTACCAGGATCTGTTCTGATGGAGATGATGGAGGTCTCATTTTATCGAGTGATCTTGTTTAGCAAATCTGGTAGTTTCTTCATAGTTTCTTTTTTCTTAACAAAAACACAACCTAAGTGAATCGTGAATAATCATCAATAATAGCCAAGGTGTAGTTTCTACCATTGATAAGTCCAAATGTAGAAGTTCCAGAATTCTGCTCGATGAGTGAGCTGCCTTGCTTCAGAATGATGACTTGGTCTGCTTCCCAACTTGGGAAGTATCGCATATATGATCTTTATCATATACTTGGTCTGGTAAACCTTCAATTAGTTTCTCTATTGCAATCTTGTTGATAGATTTGAAATTCAGATGGCTAAGTTTCTTGTGCCATAGCAAGCTTGTTTTTGATATTAACTTGGTAACGAGACAAGTTTCAATGGTATTCTCCCAATGAGCAAATACAACCTATCCTGCAGTTTTCCGGTAAAAAGAGTTTCATCTGCTTCCTTGTTCTTCACAAAATAGTTGTTAGCATAAAAAACAATACTATTACCATTAGAGCAAAACTGACTGATAGAAAATAAGTTATGACTTAGAGCCTCAACGTATGAAACACTGGTAATGGTGGTCTTGCCAATTTTGATGTTACCATATCCTCTGGTGTATCCTTTTGAGTTACATCCAAAGGTAACCTGTGGCCCTTCTCGAGTAAAATAATCTGATAGTAGACTTCTATCACACGTCATATTCTTTGAACACCTGTTGTCTATTATCCATATTTATCCTTTTGCATCTTGACTCCTTCTTGAGCTTTTCCCAACCTGCAATTACACAGACTTAGCAACCCATCTAGACATGGATGCTTTTTTAGTAATATATGTTCCGTTTGGAACCCAGATGAGATTAGCACAAGGAACAAATTCGTAGATGGTGATGTGTCTTCCTTGTTCATTAATGAACCTAGTGCTCTTGTAAGATGATCTACTCCTCTTCTGCTTGTTCAGCTTCTTTTGAGGAGTATTAGAGTTTTGGATATTTGAACACATCTTCTTCTCCTGGTGGTGATGGTTAATCGTGCTATTTTTGTTAACAATATGTCCCTTAGGTTGATAGTAGTGATTGTGACCAGTTTTCTTCACCAAAATAGCTTGAGGCCGTTTCTCCTTATTTTTAAGATCGATCACTTGATCTGGTATAACGTTACGTTCCACAACTTAAACTGATTTTGAATTCTCTTTGTTGCCACTAAATTCAAGTTCATTTCCAAGAGAATACTTATTTTGCATCTCAAGAATTATAGTTTGTCTTTCTTCTCTTTTGTTCATGTCTCTTTCATGCTCTTGACTTTTCTTGAGCTTTTCTTCACAGACTTCATTCCTCTTTATCAGGTCTGCAATTTTGGCATTAAAAGAGTAGATTTCCTGATCCTTGATGTTGATTTGATTCTACATCTTCAATTCTTGATCAGTGGTTCTTCTACTTGTTTCTTCAAGAGCTTTGATTTTGATTCCCAATTTATCATTCTCCTTGATGACCGTTTGGAACATCTTTTCAAGTTTTGCATGATCCTTCAAAACTTGACTGATCTCTTTCTAAGATATCTCTGCTTCATCTGTTAGGGTTTGTATACCTCAAAGCATGCTTTATGCTTAGACAATGTATCAGACTTGTTTTTAGTTTCACTTCAATGAAAATAAATGTTTCTCTCATTGATTTGTTATTTATTATTGTTATATATTGAATTGCAAACAAGTCCATTTATTACAAGTGTAGATTGTGTGGTGGATCGATAATCACAGAAGGTAACACAGTCGGCTCCTTTGTAATATAAAGTCACAATCTAGACAGACTTGGAAAATCTAGTCGGTAAAGGCTGCGATACCATTTGATTTGAGAGCTGACCGTAGTCCGCAGAATGATGTCGGTATGTATAAGCGGATATACATGCTTTGCGTATACATATTGAGAGGTTTCACAGTGAGATAACTTCTACGTGCTGATACTTAGAACGAGGTCTCGTAAATTAGTTCATTTTTTAATCTGTGACGATGACATTAGTATAGGCGGTTGATTATACGCTGCTTTGATTCGTATATGGTTGCGGGTTTTTCGTAACTCTAAATAGTGATGTCTTGGGCAGTAGTAATTAGCTTAGCCAGAAGTACTCGACAGTCAGTCGTACATAATCGTGTCTCATTGACATGAGTTGATTAAAGCCACGTGAGGCGTTCAGAAAGGTTTGTTGCATAAGAAACCCGGACGGTTGAGAATTTATTCCATATGTAATAATTAAGGTCTGAGCCAGATCACTCATGAATAATAATTAATTGTGAGTTGTCATCAAAATAAATTAATTAATAGATTTAGAAAATTTTAAATGCGGGAATAATTTATGACAAGAGGGTTACATCCGTAATTTGAATGGATGAAGATAAGTTCAATATTTATCCTATAGTTAAGTCGATAAATATTTATAATAGAATTGCATTTTATTGCCTTTTCATAGAGTAATTAATTGGAGACCAAATAAATTTAAATTAATTAGTTTATGTTTAAGTTGGACCAAATAATTAATTAAATTTAATTGGGCCCAAAAGTGACTTGGAAATTAATTTAATTATATTATGGATTTGTCCAAGCCCAAGTTAATTTTGAATAATGCAAATTTGAATTTAAATTATAGATGGAATCTGCAAGAAATTAAAGTGGGAATTATGGTTATATTATTTGGGATTTTATCCATTCTCCTTAGAAACCCTAACCTAACCCATAATATCTATAAAAGAGCATAAAAGAGTCAATTTCTGTCTCCTTCCTACTTGAAATCGGCGCCCACTAGGAGAGAGAAAGTCTCTCTTATTTTCAAAAATTAAGGGAGTATTTCACGCTCCAATTTTCGTTATTCTTTTCTCCTAAATTACTAGATAGATTCGCCCACACGATATTATAGTATATAGACCAGGAATAGGTTAGAAGTTTTGAAGGTCAGATTGTGGGAGATCAAGAAGAGAATTTGAACGGTGTGGATTGTTGTTCGATAACTAACGATTCAAATCGATTCTCCACAAGCAGAGGATTTGCGTAGGAGAATGTATAAATTATTTAATTCCGCATTTATATTCTCTTATGTGGTATTATTTGTATAAGAATTAATTATTCGTATAATTAATTAAACTTGTGGATCCTACGAGTTTATGAGCCCCTCATACGGGTTCTATCAGATGGTATTAGAGGCGGTCAGATGATTTTAATTTATTATATGAATTGATTTAAATTTTTATTTATTTTCCTGTGATCGTAATTTAATAATAGGATGCTAGATTGAATTTTACATTACATCTATGATATTACGTGGCTTATATGATTTAATACAACTTTAATTCGTTTGTTTGTTTTTCCGTGCCCTGTTTGTGGCTTAAAATATGTTATCACACAGGGGTTGACCATGTTAGATTAGAAAATATTTTATTTTTCCATGTATTGCATTTATTATGTAATTGAGTGGGACACGAAGAACGAGACGGAGAAACAAAGGCTGGAACTGGGCCACGACATCGCCGTGGGGCCCCCTGGCAGGCACATACCTCGCGGTGCGGCAGCAGGCGCCAGGCAGGCACGCGTGCGCGGGAGGACTCAGTGCCAACGTCGCCGGCGCAGCCTCAGCGCTTGCTGAGCGGGCGGGCTGGCACGCAGAGCAGACACTGGCGCAGGCAGGAGCGGGCGAGGGCGGGAGCGGGGCACGACACTGGCATCGGACATGCGCCAGGTGCGCACAGCGCGGGCACGAGTGGCCCAGCACCCACGGGGCAGGCGCTGACCCTCGAACATGCTCGGCAGATGCGCGAGACACCTCGGTTGCCGTTGGCAGCCCTCGGCTGGGACCGAGACGGGCCCGGGGCTAGCACATCCTGACTCCGGAATTCAAAATTTGAATTTTTGGGTTTTTCAAACGTGGTTTATATTTAAAATTCAAATTGGAGATCAAGACAAAGAAGATGGAGGATTTGAAAAATTCCTAAGTTTTAGGAGTTAGTTAATTTTATCATATTTTTGGATAATTGATGTAATTATTTGCCTTATTATGTGCTTAAGTGTTTTAATTTGGCTTTTACTTGCTATTTATTATGGAGATCTTGTCTAAGTTGATATGCCATTTTTTTTGGAGATTTTAAACAGTATGTTCAAAGCATGTTTTTCTTTAAAGGTTTTGATTACTTGCGTTTGAGCATGATATTTATGATAGTTTATTTGATTTATTCTCAGTTTTGTTAAGCATGACTATCAGTCCACTTTGCCTCGATTCTTGAAAAGAATCGCATTGATTCGAAAGATTTTATTGATTGGAAAAGGAATTTGGACACTGTATTTACTGCTTACAACCTCAAATTCGTCCTTGATGAAGCAAGTCCACCAGTTCCACTTGACACATCTTATGCCGATGCGAGGACTGGATATGATAGATGGATTCATGCTAATAATTTGACGAGATATTTTATTATGGCTTCCATAAGCAGCACCTTACAGTATTAGCATGAACACATCGAGAAATCTCTGGATATAATGTCTAGTCTGCAAGAGAATGTTGGTCCCATAAAAGACCCTTCTTATGCTAAGAATGGCTTTCAGGTTGACTAGAACATGTTCTCTTGGGAGAAGATGATCTGGTCCAAAGAAACTCTTGAGTGAGCTGTTCTAAGAGAGTTAATCTTCGTGAGTGGTTTTCTCTTCAAAAAAACTAAGATAGTGGATTTAGTTGGTTGCTCTTAATGAAAACATATTCTTAGTTCAAGTGTTCTTTAGCAGGGCAGGTTTACAGAATAAGAATGAGAATGCAAATGCTGAGTTAGTGGATAAATGACTGAATATAAAATACATAATTTAAATAACACATTTATTTTTACGTGGTACGAGAAACCCTATACGTCCACGGTCCAATCAATTAAGACTGAAAATTCACTACTAGGATTCTCGCTTCTTTATACTTGTTGAGTACGTGCCAAGAATAAAAGTCAAAACTCGACTGAATTTTTGCACGAATTATGGGTCGTGTCCCTTATAACTTACACAGAAAATTCTTCTTCAACACTTTACGATCAAAATCTAGAATACTACTAAACTTTGAACGATGAAAACTTCTAACTTCTCGATAAGATAAACTTAAATCGAGATTACAACTTGATATTTTCTAGGTAAACGGTGTTGCTTCGGGAATAATATGCAGAAACTTGATTTCTTCACTCTCGAATGCTTGAATATAGATGAATGAATCTGGGCAGAGTGACAGCTCTTGATAGTTGAATTCTTGTACTTTGCATACTATGAATCGAAGCTTTTATAGGTGCATAATTAAAATTATGATTGATTGACTAATCAATCAATCCATAATTGTTGCTTAAGATCTTGTTTTCATAAACGATTCTTACCTTGTAGAGTAGATTGGAATCTCTCCTTGATTGAATTGATTTGATCTTTGATTGATCTCATTCCTTTAATAGAAATTGTCAACTAGAAGCTTGGTACTTATTCTCTTCTGTTTCGCTTCTCTTTTGCTTGACGAGCTTTCTTCAGAGTAGAACTGCCTAGCGAACCTGATGACTCTTATAAGTAAGAACTCCTATAAGTTGTTCTGCCTTTTATAATATGTCATCATCTATACCTGTTTCAGAGATTAACAAGCTATGGTCAAGATCTTATAGTTCGATCTTTCCTTTACAATGAGCCAATCTTAAACAAGAGAACTATCAGGCTTTCTTCTCTATTAGATAAGGTTCACAAGATTATCTTTTCTGTTACAGCATAGGAAATTTAAAGCAACGAATGAAATGGAAAAATTCTAAGTGTGTTTCGAAAGAACATCATCAAAATTATTTCTAAGGGTTCCCAAAAATTTTCCCCTTTTTTGATGATGTCGAAACCACGCTTTACAAGAGCAGTCTGACTTAAATTATGTTGGTCCCGAAAGATCAAGATTGGTGTATGGGGGGGGGGGGGGGAGACACCAATTCAAACTTTTAGGGTTTTCTCATTTTTAAGATTAAGAAATAAGGCTTAAGCACACTTAATAGATAAGATAGCTTAGAGTAGTAAGATAACTCTTCTTATTAAGAAGATTTAATCTTACTCAAATATGACCTTATGTATAGATAAATAATAATCTAGAATAACCATTACAAGTTAAGCTCTATTAGTGTTGTGTGCGAAATTTGGTGGTTAATGCTCTTTTTAATGAGAAAACTGTTTTCTTGCTCGTAAGTCTTAATACAACAGTTCAGATGGAAGAGTATGAAGAAGATGAGTATGAAGTAAACAAGAAATAAAGAATGCAAGTAGTTAACGTGGTTCGGGATAAATTTTCCCTTCGTCCACGGCTTGATCAAATAATAGATCGTAAATCCACTAAACTTTCTCCTTTTGTTGGTCCCGAAATAGCAAGATTTGGTGTATGGGGGTGGAGAATACACCAAATACAAACTTTTCAGTTTACTTGGCTGATTATCAGAGAGTTCAAGCTATTCTTAAAGAAGAAATTGCTCGGCAGATGACTGACCAGATCGATCGACAGATCGATAGCAGATCAATCCAAAATAGGTTGCTCTCTAGTGTAAATACTTAGACAATAATAAGAGTGATCTTATTACTTTCAAGGTATTGTGTGTGCGGAAATATGGTGGACTTAGTTGGTGCTGTTTATATTGAAAACCTTAATTATAATCCATATCAATAAAGCAGGTTGATTGAAATGCAGTTTAAATGATAGTGCAAGGGTTAGAATAAATAAACAACAGAATATAAATATGCAGTAGGATAAGTGATACAATTGTTTAACGTGGTTCGGGAAATCCCTACGTCCACGGTCTGATCAAAACTAGATCAGATTATCCACTACTAGGATACTCTTCTTCTTTATACTCGCGGAGAACGAGCCACAAGTTCCAAACACAATCTGGTTGAAACTTATGCATGAATAAGGGTCGTGTCCCTTTACAACAGATTACCTCTAAGTTACCACTAGAAAACTACAAGCTAGCAGGGTGATCTCCTTTCTCTCGATAAGACAGACTTGAATCGAGGTTGGGTTGGTGTGATTTAGAATCACAAACAGTTTGAAGCTTTAGTCTGACGTAGAAATTGACTGCTTGAGAATGTTTTTATCGATGTAGCACACGAGATGATTGTAGAATGCCAATCAATGATGTCCATCATATTTGCTCTTGCCTTGTAGAAGCGTTGATTGAATCCTCTAAGTATGGAAAGAAGATCGATAGTGATTACTTTCCTTCTTCGTGTCAATCAAGGATTTTCTTTCCAAACCTTAGTGGATGGACTTCAATATTGACGTGGCAAGTGGATATGATGTGTATGATGATGTCATCTGGTGGTTTGATGACTCTATTGATCTGGTGCTTCGCTGTGATCATCGATCTGGTCGGTGATCTGGTCGATGACTGTCATAGCAGATCGATTTCTTCTTCTTGAAAAATGTCTTGGTCTTCAACCTAGACTATTATTGAAATGACTTCTATAGGAATAATTCCTTTACATGCTAAGTCATCTCCTAATCTGTTCTCTATCAGAATTCACTTTATGCTTAGTGATCTGTTAACATGTAGAACAGTTTAACACCAATCAAAGCTGTAAAGACTAAGTGTGTTTCAAAAGATCATCATCAAAACCAAACTACTTCGGGGTTCCCAACAATTTCCCCTTTTTTGATGATGTCAAAACCACACTTTTCAATATCATCCTAATTTTAAGCATTAAGAGTGATCTGGTTTAAAATGCTAGATTATTTATGTTTTCGTTATCAGGTTATAACGATTAATAGCAGTTGAGTATGTCCTGGACAATAAGGTGTTGTCATCAGAAACCCAAAAATTTTCATAGATAAGAACATGTAGAGCAAATGGGTTACAGAGTCCAAAACACAGTGTAAGAATTACAGATAGTGAATGATGTGAAATGAGGTATCTATCTGCTCTTCTTCTTTTCCTCTTGTTGCTTCTTCATCTTTGCTCTTGTCTCATCCGAGATCATCTGCACACTTTCATAAACTCCCTCTCTGACCCTGATGTAATCTTGGTCTTCAGCATCGATCTTGTACCCCCTGTTTTCTGCAAGTTGATTAATAAAGTTCAGCAGGTAGGTTTTGTCAGGGATTTTAGTGCTAGGGATGTCTGGGCATTCTCTGTATTCTCTATCTGGTGCAGTGATTGTGATCTGCTGCAGTGATTGTGATCTAGGCCTCTGCAGCTGCTGCTCTTATGGCCTGGACCAGATCCTTTGCATTGTTCATGTCCAGATAGAGGTTGGAAGCTTCATGAGCAGTGCCCTCGCAGTAGATAGGTTCTTTTATGAAGTATCTGCACATTATGAACCCATATTTCAATCCTTTCCATCCTTCCTTCAGATTGCCTGGCACCCAGCTGGTTTCTCCTTCTTTTGGTTTCTTTGTCTTGATGGGAGCAGAGAAGGACCAGTCGGATCCAGACTTCTTCTTTTTCTTCTTCAGTGGCTGGGATTGACTTGATCTGCTTGATTGAGATTTAGATGGCATCATGGATTGAGCAGGTGGTTGACTTGGTTGATCTGGTTGTGCTGGCTGCTCAAGTTGAACCTCTGTTCTTTCTCCAACAGCACCAGATTGACTTTTTCCTTTTCCTCCAGCTTCTCTCTCTTTCCTCTTCCTAGATCCTTTCCCCTTTTCGACATCATCAATATAGATTTTGATGAGTGCCTTAAGGGAGGTGATCTCCTCCTTCATCTCCTTCATCTCCTTTTCAGAATCCATCTTGTAGTTGAGCAGAGATGTGATATTGGAGTTGGATTCATCAATCTTTTGCTCCATAGATGATTTTGCACTGGTGAGATCAGCAGTGTAGTTGTCTTGATCTTCTTTAATCGCCCCAATCTCATCTATGTATGTGTCGATCATTGCCTTAAAGGGGTATCTTAGATCGCGCAACTTTCTCTCCACAAAGTTCACCCCTTCATCTTCAAATTTTCTGAGTTGTGACCAGATTTCAATCTTTGCTGCCTTGATCATTTCCTCAGTAATTCCATCAGTCTGGTCTTTAACTATGGCATGAACCAGGTCTTTCTCTTTCTTGGCAAACTCTATAATAATTTTGTACATCTCTTGGACTTTAATCTCCATTGTTGACAGAGTTTGATCAATATGCTCTGTCCTCTGCTCAGCAGCAGACCTGTCATCATCCATTTTCTTGCTGATCTCTTCCAACTTCATTCTGCATACTCTCCTCAAGTTTGAGTCCACCTGGTCTACATGGGATTTCAGACTGTTGTTGAATTCAGTGAGGACTCTGGTGGCCTGGTCCTGGACAGTTGAAAGCGTGCCATACATGAATTTGTCTACTTTAAATCTTTGACTTGTTCATTGGACAGAGATTGATGCTGAGTCATCAATATCTCTTCCAGATCTGTGGTCTCCACAAATTCATCCATGGTTGTTACTACAGAGGGAGTGTATATATCATCTGTCAGTTTTCCTCCCACCCTCTGTCCAGCAGGTTGATCTTCCTCGCGTATGTAATCAACCACCTCGATCTGTATTGGTCCTTTCTGGGCTGGTTCCCCCTTAGCCTTTGCGGTTTTCTCAGCTGGTTCAGCAGCTGGCATTGCCTGATCAGCAGCATCAGCCTGTTGCTGAGCTAGTTTTGGTTCTGCTGCACCCTATTGGTGAGCTTCATCTATCTCTTCCTCTTCATCTACAACACTTTCGAAGAAGTGTAACATCCCTTCTTTCTCATACACCAACCTCAGATCGATTTGTAGCTTCTTGGCCTCATGCTGAGCTATGGCCAGGATGCTCTGGAGGTAAGTATCTCTCAACTCTGAAACGGAGGAGATTTCGAAGATATTTAGAAGTATAACTTCTTCTGCCTTGAGTGCAGAGATCGATCTGGTCTTAAGCAGTGCATTAAGGACATAGAATTCCTTGTCCTTAATGAGAAGAAGCAGTTTCAGTCGCTTAGCAGCATCATAGCTTTCTGGAGTTAGCTGTATGCCTGGAAATGATTTAATAACTGAGTGATCTGCTTCTACTTCCAGCAGCTTCACCACAGTTTCAGCCTTTTTCTTCTCCTCATCCTCATCGGAGGATTCATCTTCTTCCTCTTCTTTCTCATCAATCTGCTCTAATTGTTCAGCAGATGATGGACTAGCTGTGTGGGCAGGAGAAAAGTCCTTTTCTTGATTTGGGTCAAAAGAGGAGATGGGGGCAACTTCCTCTGGTGGACCCCCAATCAGAATATCCTCATCCTTAACCTCCTGTTGAGGGATAGGTGTATCTGTAATAGTAAGTTCCTTAACCTGGACCTCTTCCACTGGTTCAGAGATTTTGTATAATCTTCTCCTCTTGGGTTTTGGTTGTTGAGCAGTTGTCGAAGCATCAGTGTCCACTGAGCTTGCTCTTCTTGTTACTCTTTTTGAAGGAGTTCTCTCCACTGGTTTCTCCTTGGTTGCTCTTGACTTGATAGACTTTTCTGCAGGGGTAGATGGGGGAATCCAGATTGGATTTGAGCTCCCCATCTCCATCAGTGCATTAGCATGCACTGGATATGTCACCTTGGCGATCAGATTGGCTGTGATTCCCATGGACATCTCGATCTGATGTTGGTCCTTGGGAAATCGCAATCTGTCGTTGAACTCAATCACTTAATCCCATTTGTGTTGTTGGAAAAATGTTTCCAGCATGAAGCTAATCTTGGAGGAATGCCTCAGACTGCTTCTCTTGACTTCAATGCCTAGGCTCGCTCCCTTGAGAAATGTGATCATTTTTGCCTCCTTCGTTAACAGATCAAATAGAATTCTACTCCAATTAACAGGGAGATTTAGCACCACAGCCATAAGTATCTTGAACTTCTCCGGCGTCACTTGGTCATATGAACCGTTGTGGTTCATGAATATCCGTTGTACAAACTCGAAGACAATCTTGTATTCCGGAGCAAGCAGTCCCCGGTTGAACATTCTGTTAGTGTAGGTTATTGGTACAACCATCACCATCTTGATTGCTTCCTGCAGTTGATCCTCTGTGATATCTCTGAGGTTGATACCTTCATCCTTCAGCTTATAGACCTCGTCTATAATGTTCAACACGTTGTAAGTTATGTTGCTTGTAGTATTTCCCTTGCTTACACGAATGGTGGCCTCGTTCCCATCTTTCTCTCCTTGCCATGTGAGGTAGAAGGTTGCCACTTCCTTCGGCAAGAATTGGAGAGGATGTGTGGTGATAATGTTGTGAAATCCTACAACAAAGTTAAAACAATATAGGTGAACACCATTCTTCCATCAATGAAGTATGAATGTTCAATAGCAGTTTAAGCAATACAGAATGTCAAGTTCCACGGTTAAATATTTGTTCACAGATGTATGCTTATGGATAAACTTGTTTTTCAAGACAGGGCAATTCACATAAGACTGTTAAGAAGGTGATATAGAACATTTGAGCATGAATAATGGTTAAAAGAGAAACCTTTGCATCGCTTAAAAAGGGTGAAAGCCTTGTCTAGTTTATGGAAGCCGTAGTTGTCAAGAACGGCATATTGATCTTGATGGATATATTGGATTAGAAATTTAATTTGCTCGATAAACAGAGTTGATTTGGGAGCCATTTTTAAGAGATAGATTTTTGAAAGGTTTGATGGAGTTACGAAATGGCGGAAAAATTTGCTAAGTGTTTGTCGAAGAAGAAGAGTGTAGGTAGTAATCAAACAGTCGAACACATATATATAGATAAATGATAAACGGTGCAGATTAAAAGAAATAAAATTAAGGGATTAGATTTATTCTTCCTTTTTTAGTTTTCTCACTTTTCTGAGTTATAAACTTATAATCTATTATCGCCTCTACTCTGCGTCTGATAGACGCGCTTTGACCCTAGGGTTGCAATGTGGCGCGTGTCAGTTTGAGCCGTACATTTGCTTCCTTTTTCTTGATTTAGTAAATATCTTCGCGATCACAGTTCCCAAACACAGTACTAATCATCACAAAAATAAAAGATTTGGTATATTATGTCAGAATTTAGACATATAGGCTATGATTAAAATTGATATAATCGCCGTATTTAGATTTATTCTGTTGACATTCCCCCTTGACTAAGGAACGTGATAATTAGTTATTTTAAATTTAATTTCCACGTGGCTTCTATTCATCTGTGGTAGTCAATATCCTTATTAACGATCTGTTGTCACCACTATTGATCTGTTTATACTACTTTCGATCCTGGACATCGATCTTGTGTGATGATCTGTTAATAATTCCCGGTTGGAATTTAGTTAATCTGTATTTGTATCAATCTTGGCTATGTCAATCTGGTCCTCTCTTCCAGATTTAACAATCCTAATTTACCACAAAGCATCTTGAATCTTTCTTCTGGTAATGCTTTAATGAGAATGTCTGCTCTCTGTATTTCAGTGTGTATCTTCTCGATCTGTACATGTTTTCTTTCAACATGATCCCTTATAAAGTGATGTCTCACATCTACATGTTTGCATCTGGTATGTAAGACAGGATTCTGTGTGATTGCTATAGCACTTGAGCTATCACAGAAAATGGGTATCTCCTTGACATCAATCTCATAGTCCTTGAGTTGTTGCTTTAACCAGAGTATTTGAGCGCAACAACTCCCAGTTGCCATATATTCTGCTTCTGTGGTTGATGTGGCAACAGATGTCTGCTTCTTTGAGAACCAAGAGATCAGTTTGTTTCTTGAAAATTGACATGTACCAGATGTTGATTTTCTGTCCAACTTGCATCCGGCATAATCTGAGTCTGTATATCCAGTTAGCTCAAAGTTGTCTTCACAAGGATACCATAATCCAGTGTGAGCTGTTCCCTTAAGATATCTTAATATCTTCTTGGCTGCTTCCATGTGAGACTCTTTGGGATTTGCTTGATATCTTGCACATACTCCTACTGCAAATGTAATGTCAGGTCGACTGACAGTTAGATAGAGTAGTGATCTTATGATCCCTCTATATTGAGTAATATTTGCAAGTTTTTCCTCTGGGTTAGGATCTATTTTTGTTGGGAACCCTAAGATTAGTGTTGATGATGGTCTCTCGAAACAC